>APFE030844446.1:184257-289755 GCA_000404065.3 Pinus taeda
AGCATATATGAATCTGAATATGGAAATGAAAAAGTTTTATTGATGTGATAATACTGATTCCCCCCCCCCCCCCTCTCAATATTATTTCCAACATATTCTCCCTCCTTCCAGGAGAAACCTCTAGCCACAAATCTCACCTTGTATTTACCAATGTTTCCATCCACTGCATGCTTGATCTTGTATACCCATTCGGACGAAACCATTTATTTTTCTTCAATACTAGGCATAATTTACCGTACATTTTTCTTCATAATTGATTGGTATTCTTTGAACATCACATCCTTCCAAATTTATTTTCTAGTAGTTTCTTCATAGGTGAGAGGTTCAATGTCAATAAGATTAGACTTCAACGATACACAACCAAAATACCTCTTTGGCCTCTTACTTTCCCTGAAGGTGCCACATGGTGTTGCATGTCCTTCATCTTCCTACAAAGTGGATCTTAACCAAGCTATCATTTTCTTGATTTTAGGAACAATTGGGTCCACTAGTTCAATTGGCCCTTCTGGATCTTCTTGATGATCAAAGGGATGTTTAGAAATATTTGATGGGCCATATCCTTCTTCCTTTGGAGCCTCATGTTTTTCGTCCTCGTTAGACTCTACTTCTTTAGACTTCCAATCATCCACGTTCTCATCAAAATTCAGATCCTTGTTAACTTCAACTTATTTTTGTCCTCGAATATCTATTCTATATGCCTTTAATGATTCACTCTAGCCAACAAATATTCATTTATTTCCTGAAGGTTCTAAGTTCCTTTTGTTATCTTTAGGTACATGAATATAAACAATACAACCAAATATTCTTAGAGGACCAACCTATGTTTTTTGTCCAGTGAATGCTTCTCTATAAGTCTTGTCTTCTAATATTTGACGAGGCCTTCTATTTTTAATGTAAATAGTGGTCATTGATGCTTCACTCCATAGAAACATAGGAAAAGCTTGGTCATGCATCATTTCCTTAACCGATTCTTCAATAGTTCATTTCTTTTTTTTAGCAACTCCATTAAGGGATTGTCAACTGCCTCTTAATCCAAACTTCTTGTTGAGAAATGGCAACAAGAAATTATAGTTTAATTTGTCGAATTAAACTAATAATTAAAATCACATTATATTCTCATAGTAACTTGTAAATAGTTAATTAAGTTTAATTAACTTAGGAATTTCGAGTTGGAAGTCTTTTTGTAGTCATGTATATGTTCTCCCTAAGTTCTAGGGGTCCAGTATGAGTTTATTTATGAGTTTTAATTATATAACTCAGTTTAAGTCAGTTAAATTAGTTCTAACTGTTTGTGGAACTAATATAGGACTAACAAACATTTGGTGCACTAATGCATCCACTAGTGCTACTCCATTTAACTAAAGATCCCCTCATCATATACTCATGCATGTCAATTCAGAGAAAGACCTAGTTGAGACTAGAGTGTAGGGATAGTGTACTATCAGTGGCATTATTTACTGGAGTGTAAACATCGTGCATGCATCAGAGGTTGATCCTATGTTTGGATTGCGCAGTTTTGGAAGCGTGAAATCCATTTAAATACAGACTACTCATCTTAGAAATTACGCAAGATATTAGGGGCTTGGAGAGTTGTTGAATAGGCTAAGGATTTAGCTTGAGCTAGCTTGTGAGCTGAAAGAGCTGAGAATACTTGTGCAGAATTGTTCTAGTGAGAATAAGATTTGTATATTCATTCATATTTATGCAATACAGATAGTGGCGTTTTGGGTAGTGGCTTTCCCCAGATACATCTTGTGTTATATGCCATTGATTTATCTTCTTCTTTTTCATATTGTTTTCATCGATCTATTGGCTTCCGCTGGTTGAAAATATAAGTATATTCTTGGTTTTTTCTTTAGTACATTACATGAACTTGTGAATATACAAAAATTTCTACATGGAGCTAAGAATAGTATACCAGAAGAGATTTTGAATTTTTAGCTTTTGGGTTACATGTGAAATTCAAATTTTCAATAAATACTCCAGGATCGCCAGATGGCATTCTATGGTTTGTGGCTCGAGCATGCCTTGGAAGGCAGATCAAATTTTATATCTTGGATGGATAGAATGGAGGTTGTGCTAGAGGATAATGGCTTCAAGGAATTTGTTGATCAATAAATTCCTAAGCCAATAGCATCGGATGCACAAAATTTGGCTTAATGGAAGAAGTGTGTGGCGAAGGCAAGGCAAATAATCCTTGAGGGAGTTCGAAACCACATTATCTCGAGTCTCCATGGCAAGGAAACTTTGTATGCTATGAAGAAAGCATTGACGGACTTGTATCAGAATAGCAGTGAATAAAGGAAATTGGCACTAAAGGACAAACTAAAAAAATCAAAATGGAGAAAGGCAAGACGATTCCAAAATACTTGACCAAGTTCACTCAATGTCATGAAGAACTTGAAAGTTTTGGAATCACGCTTACCAAGGATAATATGGTGAGTCTTACTCTTCTAGGACTCCCAAAGAGTTGGCATAGTTATCAGGACTCTATCAATGGTCAGGAGAAGATGCCAGATTGGGAACAATTGTGGTCAGATTTGATGTAGGAGGAACACCAGGGATGGCTTTTCATCAAAGACTGATTATGAAGAGAATTGTGCCTTAGCGATTAAGATGAAGAAGGGGAAAGGGAAAGCTTCCCATTCCAAATCATATTCTTATCGTGGAGGTAAGAATAAATACATGATTAAATTTAAGTGCTTTCATTGGCATGAGCTGGGCCATAATGCTACAAATTTTCCACTCAAGAAGTCCAAGAAGAAGTCCTCAAGAGGAGAGGCAGGTGAGGCTTTGGCCTCTCAATTTGAATTGGACTTTTCCCTCATTGCATGTATGGTTTCATCAATTATGGGAAGGGTATGGTACTTAGATAGTGGAGCTTCATTCCTCATGACTGACGACAGAGAGTTATTTAGTGACCTAGAGGAGAAATATTTCTAGATGCATATCGAGATTGGTGATGACGGGAAGTATAGTGTTACTGGATTGGGCACGATTACTTTTTAGAGGGAGAATGGGGTTCCACTCACCTTGAAGAATGTTATGTATGTGTCTGGGTTGAAGAAGAACTTGGTATCCATTTCTGTGCTTGAGGATAAAGGCTATGATGTGATCTTCTCAAAAGGAAAGGCATTCCTTCGACACATAGCCACAGGTCAAGTAAAGAAGACAGGGATTCGGGTGAAGAATCTCTATAATCTGGAGTTAGAGGAGTGTGCTGCTTTGAGCACAAAAGTAGAAAGGGTGCAGAGCTGAGAAGTTGGTGAGTTGTGGCACAATTGATTGGGCCACTTGCATCATGGGGCTTTGAATATATTGTAGAAGATATCTATCGGTCTTCCCAAAGGTATGCTTGAGAAATTTGATACATGCAAGAGGTGTACTTTGTGAAATTACACCAAGTATTCCTTTCACGATAGAGACAGTCGAGAAAAGGCTATTCTAGAGTGAGTCCATTCAGATGTGTGTGGACCATTCTCGATAGCATCCACAATGAAACACAGGTATTATGTTATATTTGTTGATGACTTTCCTCGTAAATGTTGGATTTTTTTCATGCAGAAAAAGGATAAAATTTTTACAAATTTTTGAGTTTAAATCATTGGTGGAGAAATATTCAGAAAATAAGGTTAAATCTGTACAAAGTGAAGACAATGGTGAGTATGTCTCAAATGAGTTTAAAAACTTATGTCCAATGGAAGGGATTAAATGGGAGTTGATGACACCCCATAACCCTCAGCAGAATGGGGTGGCTGAGAGGAAGAACAAAAGCATAGTAGGGGCAGTGAGGGCGATGTTGCATGATCAGGGCCTACCACTACACTTGTGAACTGAGGCATGCAAAACAATGGTTTATGTGCAGAACCATAGCCCACATTAGATACTTGAGATGAAGACACCAGACGAGCCTTATTCTAGTAAGAGTCCAGATGTTGGTCACTTCAATATTTTTGGGTCATCTCTATATTTCCATGTGACCAAAGATGCACGGAAGAAGTTTGAGCCGACAGTAGAGTTGGGGATATTTGTGAGGTACACCGATACACCTCACAACTATCGGGTGTACTTGCCAACTAGCAGGATGATAGTGGTTCGCAAGGATGCCAAATTTGATGAGCAGAAGGCCATGCTAGTTTCCCTTGAGAGGGATCTTGAGCTACATTTGGATGAGGAGATTTTAGCTCCTCAGGTTGAGGAGCCTCAGATTAATGTGGAGAAGCCACATGCAGAGGTTCCGAGAGTGGAGACATCCACTCAGGTAGAGTCTTCCACAGAGGGAAGAAAGTGCACCAGATAGGTTGACATATTGTTGGATGATGCACGGGAGAATATGGGAATGCCCACTTCTCAGTGCAAGTAGAGGAGGTCACTTGAGAGGTACACTAGATACATGGCACTTATGGGTGAATGTGTTGTGACAGAGCCATCTTCCTTTAAGGAAGTAGTGCAGCATCTGGTTTGGGTTGATGCCATGGTGGAGAAGTATGACTCCATAGTTTGTAACAGTGTTTGGGATGTGGTCTCGAGATCAGAGGATAAGTCAGTGGTGAGCTCCCACTAGTTTTACAAGGTAAAGCAAGTTGCAGATGGTAGTGTGGAGAAGCATAAGGCTAGATTTGTGGCTTGTCACTTTTCACAAGAAGAGGGGATTGAATATGATGAGACATTTGCTCCTATTGCAAGGTACTCATCAATCATATTTATATTGGCACTATCAGCATAGATGGGTTGGAAGATATATTAGATGGATGCGAAGACAACCTTCCTTAATGGCATGATTGAGGAAGAGGTGTACATAGAGTAGCTTGAAGGTTTTGAGACCTTTGACCATGAGTCGCATGTGTGTCGACTCAAGAGAGCATTGTATGGGCTAAAGCAAGCACCTCAAGCTTGGTACACCAGGATAGATAGTTGCTTTACTGGGTTGGGCTTCACGAAGAGTGAAGTGTATGTGAAGCTGTATCACATAGTGGTGGAAGGTAAATTGTTGATCATTTTACTTTATGTTGATGATCTCATACTGACAGGTGATTATCAGTTGATCAAGTCTTGCAAGAGAGTTTGAGATGAAGGACATGGGGCTCATGAATTACTTTCTTGGCATGGAGGTATGGCAGGGAGATGGGGATTTGTTTGTGTCTCATGGCAACTATGCCAATGAGATACTCAGTAGATTCCACATGGAGAGCAAAAAACCCATGGATACTCCTCTAGCAGGTAACTGGAGGAAGGAGGATGCTACTTCACGGGAAGTAGTGGAAGCTATTGTTTACAGGCAACTTTTGGGTTCACTCATGTACTTGGTGAACACACGACCAGATATGTGCTATGAAATTAACCATCTTAGTCAAGTGATGGTTAGGCCTACCAAGCTATATTGTAAGGCATCAAAGCATGTGTTGAGATACCTCAGGGGAACTTCTTAGTATGGATTATGGTACAAATGGATAGAGGGAGTGAATCTTCAAGGCTTCACCAGTGCATATTGGGCAAGGAGTCCATCCGATCAGAAGAGAACATCAGGAGGGATCTTTAGTATTGGGTCAACGGATGTTTCTTGGTATAGTAGGAAACAGAGATTGGCTGCACTTAGTTTGGAAAAGGCAGAGTACATGGCTACGATTCAAGTAGCATGTGAGGCCATCTAGATGAGAAAGATCCATGTTGGTTTGTTTGGTCAGAAGATGGATCCAATTGTGATTTACTTCGATAATCAGAGTTGTATCACACTCTCTGAAAATCAAGTTTTTCATGATCGGTCCAAGAATATTGATATCCGATATCATCATCTCAGAGATTGTGTATTGAGGTGGATTATGTTGTTAGAGAATATTCCCATGGAGGAGAAAGACGTTGACATTTTGACAAAGGAATCGTCAAGATGTAAATTCGATTTTCACAGAGACAGGATCGGGGTAGCTGATAATCCATTTCTTGTTGAGAGGGAGTGTTGAGAAATGGTAACAATAAAATCCAGTTTATTTTTTCCTTGAATTAAACTGAGAACTAAAATTGAATTCTATTCTCATAGCAACATGTAAATAGTTAATTAAGTTGAATTAACTTAATTAACTTAGGAATTTCGAGTTGGAATTATTTCTGTAGTCATGTATATGTTCTCCCTAAGTTTTAGGGGTCCAGTATGAATTTATTTATGAGTTGTAATTAGATAACTCAATTTACTGAGTTATGGTTAGTTAAATTAGTTCTAACTATTTGTGGAACTAATATAGGACTAACATTCAGTTGGTGCACTAATGCATCCACTAGTTCTAGTAACTCTAGTTAACTGAAGATTCCTCATCAAAAATTCATGCATGTTAGTACAGAGAAAGGACCTAGTTGATACTAGAGTGCAGGGACAGTGTACTATCAATGATATTATTTATTGGAGTGTAAATATCATGCATGCATCAGATATTGATCCTATGTTTGGATTGTGCAGTTTTGGACGCATGAATTCCCTTTAAATATGAGTTATTAATCCTAGGAATTACGCAAGATAATAGGGGCTTGGAGAGTTATTAAATAGGCTGAGGATTTAGCTTGACCTAGCTTGTGAGTTGAGAGAGTTGAGAATACTAGTGCAGAATTTTTCTATTGAGAACAAGCTTTGTATCTTCACTCATATTTTTGATATATGCAATACATATAGCGAGGTTTTGAGCAGTGGAATTCCCTAATGCAGAATTTTTCTATTGAGAACAAGCTTTGTATCTTCACTCATATTTCTGATATATGCAATACATATAGCGAGGTTTTGAGCAGTGGAATTCCCTAGATACAATTTGTGTTATGTGCCATTGATTTATCTTCTTCTTTTTCATATTGTTTTCATCGAACTATTGGCTTCCGCTAGTTGAAAGTAGAAGTAGATTCTTGTCTTTTGCTTTAGTACATTGCATGAGCTTGTGAATCTAAAAAAATTTCTACACTTGTTTGCAAAACCAATGAGCTGCTTGAGGGTATATTCTCCTCCATTACTAGATCTCAAAATTTTGATCTTCTTTCTCTTCAAGTTTTCGACTTAAGCTTTGAATTCTTGGAACTTTTCAAAGGCTTCATATTTCATCTTCATGAAGTAGAAGAATGTCTTGTGGAATAAATCATCAATGAATGTTACATAATATAAAGAGCCTCCAAGAGACTAAGTTAATTGGTAAAGGACCACATATATCATAATAGACTAATTCCATAACTTCCTTGGATCTCTTTTTGCTACTTGGAAAAGGCTTATTGACATTACTTTCAAGTGCACATCCTTTACATACTCCTCCATGTTCTTCCTGCAAATATGGAACTCCTGAAACCATTTTATTAAGGTCGATAAAGCTTTATAGAGAATGTGAGCATATATTCTATGTCAAATATCACATGGATTAATATCATTATGTATAAGTACTTGGAAAGGTTGTTTCAAAAGTCTATACAAACTTCCTTCACAAACTCTGATTACTCTAGCAGAATCAATAATAAATCCTTTGGACCAAATAATAAATTTGCCGTTAAGAAATTCTACTCTATCTCCTTTATCTTCCAAGCATGAAATAGAAACCAAATTATTCTTCAAACCTAGCACATATAATATATTGTTGAGATGAATGTTATCACCTTATTCTAGCTCAATGGATGTCTTTCCAATGCCTTTGACTGGATAATTGATGTTGTCTACAAGTTGCAACTTTTGTGCTAATATTCTTTCCATTAGACTTATGAGGTTGTCTCGAAATTCGATCATGTGCTTTGAGGCACCACTATCTACTAGCCACAATTCTTCACTATCTGCAATAGAACCAATAAGAGCAGAGAAATAGAATAATTCTTTATTACCTGGATTTTCGTTCTTTAGCTTATTTGAGAGTTCTTCAAAATCTATTGTGTAGGTAGGTTGCTTCCCTTTTCTCTTTCTATAGTTTAATATTTCAGAACAATTGTGTCTTAAGTGACCAAATTTGTGACATTGGTTGCATTAGATATTTGACATGTCTCTCCTTCCTTCAGGGGCAGATCTTCTCTCTTCCGATCTTCTTCCTTCATTTCTTCTTCCTCCATAAAACCAAACTTCTTTCTTCCTCCACATTTCTTCAGATTATTTGCATATGTTTGAGAATCACCATGATCAAATATTTGAACCATTTATCTTGATATGAGCCTTAACTCTTCTTGAGTACAATTGGTCCATCGTTCATCAAATTTGGAACATCTTTTCTAGCACGTATTCCTACTACAAAAGCATCCCATGATTTTGGCAAACCATTTATAGTTGTTGTTATTGGTTCTTTATCAAGATCGACTTCATCAATTGCTTGTAATTGTTCTCTTAGTTGAGATATACTCATAAAGTAATCCTCAGTATTCGCACAAGGAAATAGGAGGCTTAGTGAGAAAATAATTGACTAAGTGTTGGCTAGAGTTTGTCGTTGAGCAAAGAGAACAATTATTCTTTTACAGGTTGAGCTTAGAGCTAGAGTTAGAAATTGTAATAGTTTCTCTATTCAACTAATTAAATGCAAAGAGGCTTGAGGGGTTTTACCTAGTTGGGTTCCCCTAGAAATAATTGTGTATTTGTGGTTTTTCTTATTGCATGTCGATGCATGTTGTTCTAAATTGTGAATTTCATTTTGCAGATCAGTAGAGTAGAATTGTATCTGCTGATTTTAGATTAAATTTCTTGAGCAGTTGCAATTATATCAAATTTCTACATGGTATCAAAGCCTTAAAATCACATTAGAACCAGTATTTTGAACTTGTATCTCAAGAATTTTGAATTTGAAACTTTTGTGCAATAGCTTTTCTTCAAGATCGAGAGAATTTATTTCAAAGGAATGATATTGGAGTATTCCCTAGAGGGTAGCTCGAATTTCATAGCCTAGAAGGATCGAATGGAAGCAATGCTCAATGACAATGGTGTGTTAGAATATGTCAAAACTGACATTGCAAAACCCCAGAAGTAGAATGAAAAACAATTATCCTAATGGAAGAAGGATGCTACAAAGGCTAGGAGAATTCTTCTAGAAGATGTGAGAGACCATGTGTTCTCAAATATCCATGGAAAAGGAACACCATTTTCTATGTGGAAGACACTAACTGGGATATTTGAAAATAACAATGACCATACAAAATTTTCCCTAAAAACAAAATTTGAAACATAGTTATGAAAGATAATGATACTAATGAGCCTTGGTATTGCAACAAGAATGCTGCAACTCTCAAAGCTACCGACTTTAAATATCAACCCGGGTTTCGTACAAACTTAAGAGGTGTCGGCACTATATGTGTGGCATAAAATGTGTCATTCCTTTCCTATCATGATGTAATGGAGTGCATGTACTGAAATCAAATCCTAAACTAATTGTAGAAAATGAAATGTTCGAAATGGAACCTTAACCTATTGCAAGAAAGAAAGTACAAGGAAAGAGACGGAAATTCAATGCTAAATCACACCATTTCCTAATTAACTGCCAAGAAACTATGCTTTGCAATAATGCTAAATTATCATCAACCAAATGCTAATACCTAAGCATGGAAGTAAGAAGCATCAAACATCACTAATGTGCAAGTAAAGGGATTGAAATAAATTTGTTTCTGTCTTTTTGTCTTTTCATGCAAAATCAAGTATGCAAACTAATTTCCTTTGGTGATGTGGCAGGTGAATTAAGGATGTTGGAGGTTGGATGGAAAGGTCAGGAAATGGTTGGATGGTGTGGGATGCCCTTGGGATGATTTTGGTGACTTCCTAGAGGTTTTCCATCAATTATGCGTCAAAACAAGCCATTCAAAGTGTAATCATTTTCCAAGTATGAAATAATGCTTATGATCCTGCAAAAGAACTTACATCAACCATTTAACTTAATCCTACAACAATAAATCATTAATACTAAATGCATAAATAGAAAGAAATAAAAACTAGAGATGCATGTCAATAAGCAATTAAAAGAAGGAAAGAAAATAATACAAAAGGGCTCTGGGGTTCCTGGGATGGTCAAGACCAAGGAAACTCAGAGACCTATGGAGGAGGACAAGATTTAAAAACTGAATATGACACCAACCTTCATTATTTTCATTAATAGAATTACATCCCTGCAAGAAAATACAATGGAGCTGCAAAAATACAAGCTCTCTCCACAATAATGCTAATGAAAATATCCCTAGAGGAAAATTTGACTTGGTACTTATAAAAAATGATTAGGAATCATTCCCCATGAATGAAGGAAGCTTTCCCCACCAAAATCCCTTGATTAGTGGATCTAGTCCCCAATATTAGGAATTTGCATTAAATGGTAGGGAACACATTCCTAGATTTTCTCAATCATTCCCTAGAGGAAAATTAGACTTGCTACTTATAGAAAATGATTAAGAATCATTCCCCATGGATGGAGAAAGCTTTCCCCACCTAAATCCCTTGATTAGTGAATTTACTCCCTTGATTACTAGAACACATTCCTAGATTTTCTCAATCATTGGAGTTCCACAATTTGTGCCATAATTCCATAATATCTTGTTGACTTATTATTTATTATTGATCCTCAGTAGTAGGGAACAAGTCCCTAAATTATCTCCTCCTCCAACTCTTCATAATCTGCCCAATATTCTCATAATATTCCACAAAGAATAAATAATATTAAGCACAAATATTCAATTATTCATAAACCTTCCTAATGAATATATTAAAGTTAAAAATAAATTATCTAATGCAAAAGAGAGGTTTAATGTGCTGAAGGATGGTCATAGACCTTAATTTATGTTTTAAATTAGAGGCATGGGCCTTAATTTATGTCTAATTTAGAGGCTCATCATACCCCCTGCTGAATGTGTTTCTCATGCTCTAAGCAACTTAGTGACCTCATTGTGCCTCATCCATGGCCCTGATGGCCTCTCTCTTGTGCATTAAGAATCTTCGTTGTAAGCTCTGTAAGGACAAGCCCAAAAACATATTTGTTCAAATAAAAATCATTATTTCTTGAGACCATTAGCTTGCTTCCCTGCCCTCATTCAAGATGAGTTCTTGAATATTTTTTTGTTTACCAAGGTCTTCCATATCCTTATCAACCTTCTGCTACCTTGTTCCTCCATTTGGACACCTCTAATGCCTTTAAAATGCATTTAGATGAGAACTAGGACATCATGTAGTAATTCCTGTCAAAACTACAGGAAACCAGTTTTGAGCATAAATGATATACTGAGGTTAGGGAAGATCCTCAACTTGACTCCCATGCATTTCTCCCATTTTTAGGCCCTGGACAAAAGCTTAGAAAGAGATTGGAGACCTCTTGGAACACCTCTTTTCATCACTACAGTTTGAGTTCCATTTTGATGGTGAATGCCTTATTTCTTTTTGTTGCCTTCTTCTTCTCTTTTATGCCCTAGGTGACTGCCTAATCACCTTGGAGTTCTCTATTTTGATTAGGTCTCTCTTAGGCACTATCAGTTTGGGTTTTAGCACACTTTTTTTTCTTCCTTCTTGTAGCAGCATTCTGCCTTCCTATAGTAGTCATTCCTTCTTCCTTCAGAGTCTTCTAACTATATGGGAGTGATGAGAAATGATGAAGAGGGATTGGATGATGATGCTAGGGCTCAAAGGAAGTAGTGTAGGTTTGTGAAAATCAAGAGGATGCTCTTATTTGTTTTTTTTCAAGAATGAAATGGGATGGATGAATGATGAATAGATAGTGAGTATGAAGTGGATGGAGGGTTTGGAGTGTTGTGGTGACCTTGGCCTTTGCAAAAATTTCTTCTTTTAACTATGGTCCTCATTCCTTGAAATCATCACCCTTCATAATTTGATTTTTTAACATTGCATGAGTGAAGGAGTGAGCTGCAATTAACTATTTGAAGGCGGCTGAGACTGCTGACCCATCCTTAGCTTATAAAACCTCATCTTCCATGCATTGACAACAAAATTCTAACTATAATATGCTCAAGAGAAGAGATCAAGAATATTCCATACATGTACCTACCTGATGGTTGTTGGATAGACATGCATGTTGTTGTTGAGTTGATGTTGATGTGCAGGTGTTGGATGGTGATGTTGATGACCTTGTGTTGCTACTAAGCTCTGGAGGAGCTTCTTTGACCTCTAGATCTCCTTTAAAACTGCTCACTACCAATCTTGTAGGTGTTTTTTTGTATCCTGTAGGTTTACAGGACAGGGACTTGTTTCGTCCATATCTCCCAAATGGTAGACTGGATTGAGCTAAAACTTTTTGAGCATGGTTTCATTATCATAATGCACCTCCCCATAGAAAAATTTTGGTCAATGGAAGCACGGATCTTGAGAAAAACTAAAAATTGATGAAGGTGATGGAGGTCGATTTTTTGGAAACCGTGCACTAGAATTTGTTGAAATTTCTTGGGCATATTACCACCATCCATATGCATCTCCCCATGAAATAGTTTTTTAAATGGATGCATGGCTATTGAGAAAATGCAAAAATGGATGAAGGTGATGGAGGTCAATTTCTTGGAAACCGTGCACTAGAATTTGTTGAAATTGCTTGAGCATGTTACCATGATCCATATGCATCTCCCCTGAAATATCTTGGCAAATGGATGCATGGTTTTCAAGTTATGGAAAAAACAAATTTCTGCTCTATGTATTTTTGTATCCTGTAGTAAAACAGAGCATCCTGTAGTTTTTTAGGACAGCAAGGAAAATGAGTGGTAGAAACTTGAGAATGATGGGTGGATGGTGAAAATAGATGAGGCTGATGGATTGGCATGGCCTTGGCCTTGTTGGAGCATTTGAGAAAAGGAGGAGAAAGTCAAAATTTGACTTCTTTTCACTAGGCTTGACCAATTTTCCTTTTGGTACCAACTTGTTCTTATTGCTTGCAGATGTTGGAGAGTACATGCATTAATCAAAGAGATGCATGGACCAAGGATTTCTTTTGTTTATTTTTCTCTTTTTTTCTTCTAGGCCTACTAGCTACCTCAATGAGGTTTTCAACTAGTAGGTCTACCTAGGCACCTCAAAGGAGGTTTTCACCTAGGATCTTTTCTTTTTTCTCTTTTTTCTTTTTTCCCAACCCATTGACCACCTCATGGAAGTTTTCAATCAATGAGCCAATCTGAGGCACCTCAAAAGAGGTTTTCCTTGAGATTTTTATTTTTTCCTCTTATTTTTCATTTTTTGTCTCTACCCTATCCTACTTGAAAAACAAAATCACTTTCAAGTATAAGAATACTTCCAATGGAGCCATGTGGACATCAAGATGGCAGACAAAATGATGTGTAGGCTTGAAATGTATGCTTTGACATGTACCTGGATTTCAGAGACCAAATGATTTGACTTTGAAAGGATCAAGCATAGTCAAGGAAGAGAGTGATGTTGCAACTTAGTGACTGTCTAGAACCATATTTCAATATAGTTGTGATGTCCTTGGTCCTTTTGCTAATCTAGAATATTCTTCATGTCTTCTTCTACCATGACCTTCAAATCTTCCTCTTTTTGTTGATTTTTCTCTTGAATACATGGAGGATTTGATGGTAACCATGAGGGAGTTCTCTTGATCTCCGATTTTGATGTCTACTCTTCATCAATCGCAACTCATGGTTCTATGGTCTTCTTATTTGAATCTTCTTCTTCTGGATGTGGTACTTCCATGACATCAAGATAATCTCTTTTTTGCAATACTCTTCCTGGGCTATGGTGAATACCATTGATCTCAAGAGGAGATGTTTGGAAGTATTCTACCTTAGCATTGTAAGTTGGTTGAGCTATTTCAATGTATGGGTTTGGAAATGGTGCTACAGGTAGTTAAGTGGGAGCGTATATTTGAGATGGATGTGGATGGGGTTGTGGTTGTGGTGGAGATGAATGGTAAGGATAACACGGAGTTTGGTATGAAGGATATTGAGGAAGATACTAAGGATATTGTGGATGGATCCCATAAGTTCCTTGCCAACCTTGTTGCCAAGATTGGTTTTGGGGTTGAGATGGCCAATGTTGCCAAGGAAAAGGTGTGCTCCAATTACTTTGAGGTGGATATGCATAAGCTTGAAATTTTGAATTAGGATCTTGCACCATATCAAGTTGAATAGGTTTTCATGGTCCTCTTGGAGCTACATAACATTGTTGTATTGGAAATTGACTTGTTCCATTGTCCTCTTGGTGAACTTCCTTCAACCTTGGTAATGAGGAGCAACATTTAACATCGTGTGATTCTGCATGGAAAAAACAAACATTTTATTTTTGCTCATTTTTTATTCTTAACATTTCTACTTGTTTGGTTAGATTGCTAATAATTTTTGTTTTAACGTCATCAAACAAATTTACAAGTTTAGTTTGACTTACCGATTTTGATGTTGATTTACCTACTCTTGTTTTTCCTCTTGATATGTGTTGGCATGTTTCACAAATTTCCTCAAACGATAATTGATATAAATCACCTCTACTCATGAGATTAAGGAGATCAATCCACTCATTCCTAATTGTTCTAAGTAAGAGGGTTTTTAGTGTGTCGGATCCTAAATGGTGTAGCTTTGCCCTCTTAACATTATACATGAACCTCTCTATTAGATCCTCAAGGCTCTCATCTTCTCTTTGATTCATTCTAAAGATTTCCTCCTTAAGATCATGATCTTCATATTTTTCTATAAATATCTTTTGCATATCATTTCATGATCTTATTGAATTAGTCCCTAAACTCATGAACCATTTAAGAGATCTATCCTTCAATGTTGTCGGAAACAATCTCAGTTTTTGAGTTTTTAATAAGTAACCATAAGATCTAAAAACAATTTCAAATTCAAAGAAAAAGGTTTTTGGATCCTCTAACCTTAGACCATGAAATTTTGGAAGAAAAGATGGAGGGATGTTCTTCATGTGCACACTACCATCAATATCTTGAATGGGAAATCCGAAAGGATCTTTCTCATTGTCATCATCTCCATCCATTTCTTCTACATTCTTTGTCATCTTCTTTTTCTACCTGCAAACGTGAATGGTGATATGGCTCTTACTGCACCATGTGATCGAATGCGGGGGTGGGTTGCTGTTAGAGAATTTTATTTTTATTTTTATGGTTGAATGAAAACTATAATGCAATGCAATTTTCTACTTTTGAAATTAAATATGCCTAATGAAATTATTCTTTGTTTTTGAAAAATTAAAAAGAAATGAATCAACTAGGGAAGAAAACAATCCATACTTTGATACCTCCCCAGCAACGGCACCAAAAAGTGATGAGCCTCGGTATTGCAACATGAATGCTGCAACTCCCAAGGCTACTGACTTTAATTATCAACGCAGGATTTGTACAAACTTAAGAGGTGTCGGCACTATATGTGTGGCATACAATGTGTCCTTCCTTTGCTGTCATGATGTAATGGAGTGCATGTACTGAAGTCAAATCCTAAACTAATTGCAGAAAATGAAATGTTCGAAATGGAACCTTAATCTATTGCAAGAAAGAAAGTACAAGGAAAGAGACAGAAATTCAATGCTAAATCACAAACAATGTAAACTTTGAAACAGGAACTGATATTTTTACCTGTTTCGTAGAGATAACAAAAAAGTGACCCGATTTTGAAAAGGGGTGATGCAGAACACACATGTTTTTTTAGAGCATAGTTTTTGGCACTTGAAATTTTTTTATGTACATTGCGTTTTAGAATGGTAGTGATTTTCATGGTGATTTTAAAAAGTGGTAATTCTGCATCAGGTCCTTTTTTAAAAGACCTATTTTTTTACTTTAAATTTTCTAATGTATGAAATGTAAATAATTATTTTCTAAATTTAATAATTTTTGAAGTGGTCTTCTTTTTCATATTTTCTTGTTTTTATTTTAATTTTTTTTTTGTAGTGACATTTTTATTGTTTTGCAGATATTCTACATATTTATACATCATTAATTAATTTTTCAATCCACATGAAATAGTTGTCTCTAAAAAACAATAATTTTTAAAAATTGACATAAAAATAACCATTTTTCACATAAATATAACTAAAAAACTACACGTTTTGAAAAAAATTTATTTTTTTACTAGAAATGACATGTCAAAATCACAATTTTTATAGGAAAATTTTAACTAAAAATGGTTAAATAATAGTTTTTTTTACGAATTTCATGTCAAAAAAATAATAATAATCATGTTTTTTTCAAAAAATAATTATTAACATAAAAATTTATGCGGAAATCACATAATATAAATATTGAATGCATAACAACCTTAATTTAGTGCTTATTCTTCTCATAAAATGTCAAAGACAAAACATTACGAGTATAAATAATTAATAGTTACAAAAAATGAGCTTGATTTCTAAGCATAACTTAAATTTAATCAACAATGTCACATAATCCAAACTCTTCGTCCTCTAGAGTTTCATCATTGTCTTCTTCCACAATATTTTCTGCTTCATTTTGCTCATTTTCCTCTTCTAATGGATCTTTGATGTCTGTGAATCTCCAAATGTATGCCTTTCCAACCATTCCATGTAATGGTGGTTCGGGTTCCTTTGCCTTTTTTTCCACATGTGATTCACTAAAGTCCCCTTTCTTCAACGCAATTTCTTGCATTGCATCTGGAAAAAATTGAAGAGCATTAATTCTTTGCTGAATAAAATTGCACTGTATTGGATCTTTTTCAATGGAAATGCAATTTCTTCCTTTTTGAAGGCAACATGCTAGTGTTGTACCTAATTATCAAGCACAAAAGAAATAATGAAGTAAATTAGTACAATGACATATAAATTAAGACATACATATTGAAATTCAATTCCATATAATAAAACTTACCTGAGCCAGAAAATAAATCCAGAACCCAATCTCCTTCATTTGAACATATGTCTATAAGATAGTTAATCAATAACTATGATTTTTGATAAATGTTAATTATCTCTCCTTTTGCTTCTTTGTCTTCATATGTTAGTTTTCTCACAACAGCACCATAAGTCAGTGTTTGGATATGATTCTTTCCATCTACGCAATTAAAAATCATAGACATATAACTATCATATTTTGCCCAACTATCAATATGGATGAACTCACAATCATTTATAAATAGTTGATATTCACGGTTAAGAAGATTTGACTTTTGCCTGTAACATGAAATAGTGAAAGTTCAATTAACTTGTACATAAATGAATTTTTTAACATTAATCAAATATACATTTTAAACATTTTACCATGTAAGTTGCATCCTTGAATTTGTTTTCCCCTTAAAGCTTAACAGTAACAATAACCCGGTGGCCCAACGGCCCACGGGGGTGGCAGAGCGATTATGGGAATCGCCCCGCCACCCCCGTGGGCTGTTGGGCCGCTGGTGTGGGGCAGAGGATGCGGTGATTCTGGAAATCACCCTGCCACCCCTGCGGGTCATTGGGCCGCCGAGGTTCGGAGGAGGTTGTCTACAGCCCTCCACCGCAGCCTGGCAGCCAAACGGCCCGTGGGGGGTTGGCAGGGTGATTCCCAAAATCACCCCCCACCCCCGCGGGCCATTGGGTCGTCGAGATGGGGCAAAGGCTATCCGCAGCCCTCCTCCCCAACCTGGCAGCCCAACATCCTATGGGGGTGGGGGGGTGATTCCCGAAATCACCCCACCACCGCTATGGGCCTTTGGGTCGCCGAGGTGGGGCGGAGGTTGTCCGCAGCCCTCCACCCCACCCTAGCAACCCAACGACGAGCGGGGATGGCGAGGCAATTTCAGTAATCACCATGCCACCCCTACAGGTCGTTGGGTCGCTGGGGTGGGGCGGTTGGCTGCGGACAGCCTTCTTCCCACCCCGGTAGCCTAATGACCCACGGGGGGGAGATTCCCGAAATCGCTATGCCACCACTGCAGGTCGTTGGGCCACCAGGGTAAGGCGGAGTCTAGGGGTGGCAAGGTGATTCCCAGAATCACCTCGCCACCCCTGTGGGCCATTGGGCCACCAGGGTGGAGCAGAGGTTGTCTGCAACCCTCCGCCCCACCCCGGCGGCCTAACGGCCCGCGGGGGTGGCGAGGTTCATTGGGCCGTTGTGGTGGGGCGAAGGGCTATGAACAGCCTCCGCCCCACCCCGACAGCTAAATGCCCCACGGGGGTGGCGGGGCGATTCCAAGAATCATCCTGCCACCCCCGCAGGCCGTTGGGCCACTAAGGTGGGGCAGACAGCTACAGACAACCTCCGCCCCACCTCGGCAGGCCAACGACCCGCGAGGGTGGCGGGGCGATATCCTCTACCCCACCCCCGTGGCCCAGCAACCCGTGGGGGTGGCAAGGCAATTCCGAGAATCACCTCACCACCCCCGCAGGCCGTTGGGCTTCTGGGGTGGGGCAACAGCTTCGGACAGCCTTCGCCTCACATCGGCGACCCAATAGCTCACAGGGGTAGTGGGGTGATACCGAGAATCACCCCACCATCCCCACAGGTCGTTGGTCTGCTAGGGTGGGGCAGAGGTTGTCCATAGCCCTCCACCCCACCCTGGTGGCCCAACGGCCCATGAGGGTAGCAAAGTGATTCCTGAAATCGCCCTACCACCCCCGCAAGCCATTAGGTCACTGGGGTGGGGCGGAGGTTATCTGCTGCCCTTCGCCCCACCTCGGCAGTCTAACAGCTCATGAGGGTGGAGGGGTGATTCCGGCAGCCCTCCGCCCTACCCCAGTGGCCCAACGACCTGCGAGGGTGGCAGGGTGATTCCGGGGCGATTCCATATAGCCCTTCGCCCCACCTTGGTGGCCCAATAGCCCGAATTCATGCACTATGTAACAAAATGTCCACACAAAAATTCTATTAGGAATCCTTCAGGAAGAGCAGGAGGTTAAGCACTAGCTTCACAATTCGAATTATAATTCACCCTAATAGTATGCATGGCCAACATTGTTATGGGGAGCATGTGGTATCTCGATTTCAGTGCCTTGTTCCATATGACAGGGCGAAAGTAGTTTTTTAGTAGCTTGGAAGAGAAGGATATCCAAATGCATATTGAAATGGGGCATGATGGGAGGTACAGTGCTACAGGAATTGGTATTGTCACCTTTGATAGGGAGAAAGCATCTTGTCTATGCCTCATAGATGTTATGTTTGTACCTAGGCTAAAGAAGAACCTAATATTTGTAGCAGTATTGGAGGATCGTGTCTATGATGTTATTTTTAGTAAATAAATTTTTTTTGTGAGAAACATAGCTACTGAGCAAGTGAAGAAGAGCGGGGTTCAAGTGAAGAACCTATACAAACTTGAGGTGGGATATTGCACTGCATTGAGCAGTAAGGTTGAAAAAGTGCAAAGTCCAGATGTTGGAGAACTCTGGCACAAGAGATTGGGTCATCTACACCATGGTTCCTTAAAAATCATGCAACAAATTACCACCAGTCTCCCTAAAGGTTCCATGTACCAACAGGATGTCTGTAAGGACTGCACACTGGGTAAATATGTCAAATCCACTTTCCATGACCGAGAGAGTAGAGAAAATTTAGTGTTGGATTCAGTCCACTCTGATGTTTGTGGACCCTTTTCTATATCCTCCATAGAAAAACATAAGAACTATGTTATTTTTATTGAGGATTTCTCCAGAAAATGTTGGATCTTCTTCATGTGGAAGAAGGATGAATTTTTCTCAAAATTTGTTGAATTCAAGGAATTAGTTGAGGTTACTAGGAAGAAGGTGAAGGCTCTCATGAGTGACAATGGAGGTGAATGTTTTTCACATTCATTCAAGGATTTCTATGAAAAATAAGGTATTCAAAGAGAACTAACATCACCCCATAACCCACAGCAAAAAGGGGTAGTTGAGAGGAAGAATAAGAACCTAGTGGGAGAAACAAGGGCCATGTTGCATGATTAGGGGCTACCATTGCATTTATGGGTAAAAGCATGAAACACAACAATCTACTTGTAGAACCAGAATCCTCATAGGATACTTGGTATGATCACACTGAAGGAAGCTTTCTCTAGGAGAAAGCTTGATGTGTTTCATTTCAGAATTTTCAGAGCTTTAGTTTATTTTCATGTCTCCAAGGATTCAAAGAAGAAACATGAGCCTACAATAGAGTTGGGATTTTTTTTACAATACATCAAAACTCCACACAATTACCGGGTTTATTTTCCTTAACTGGGGATGATAGTTGTAAGGAGATATGTCAAGTTAGATGAGTACAAGGTTATGAGATGCTCTCTAGAATGAGAGATAAGTATCCCGCCAGAGAAGGAGCTTTTAGCTCCAAGGGAGGAGCCTTAGAATGAGCTTCAAGAGGTTGTGGAGTAGCCACATGCAGAGGAGGATAAAAGAGGCAAAGTGGAGGCCCCCACTCAACCAAAATCTTCTACAGAGGGGAGAAAGAGAACCAGACAAGCAAATAAATTGTTGCAGGATTTTAGAGAGAATGTGGGAGCCCCTACATCATAGTGCAAGAAAAGGAAGTCACCCGATAAGTACACTGGTTAGGAATCAATTTCTCAACCACTTTGGGTTGATGCCATGGTTGAATAATATGAATACATCATGAAGAACAATGTATGGAAGGTGATGCCAAGACCAAAATTGAAATCATTGGTTGGTTCGAGATGGATCTACAAAGTGAAGCATGCAGTTGATGGGAGCATCGAGAAGTACAAGGCCAAATTTGTTGCCAAAGGATTCTCTCAAATAGAAGGAGTGGACTATGAGGAAACTTTTGCACCAGTTGCAAGATATTCCTCAATGAAATCCATTCTAGCATTGGTTGCACAAATGGGGTTGAAAATCCACTAGATGGATGTGAAGACCCCATTTCTCAATGGTGTTGTTAATGAGGAAATTTACATAGAGAAACAAGAATTATTTGAGACATATGATCGAGATTTGCTAGTGTATAGACTAAAGAGAGCATTACATGGTCTCAAACACACACCCTGAGCATGGTACACTCAGATCAACAATTATCTCATTAGATTGGGCTTAACCAAAAATGAAGCAGATGTGAATCTTTATCACATTGTCATAGCTAGTAAGTTTCTTATTCTTGTTTTTTATGTTAATGATTTAATATTGACAGGCCCAATGAGCAGTTGATCCACTCTTGCAAAGAGGATATTACAAGGGAATTTGAGATGAAGTACATGGGCATCATGCATTACTTCCTTGAGTTGAAAGTATGGCAAAGTGATGGTGAATTGTTTGTGTCTCAGAGAAGTATGCCCCTGAAATACTTTAGAGATTTCACATGGAGAATTGTAAATCCATGGACACACCTCTAGCTACAAACTAGAGGAAGGAGAATACCTCTTCAAGTGAAGAAGTTGATGCTACCATTTATAGGAAGATTTTGGGGTATTTGATGTATCTTGTGAACACAAGACCCGACATGTGCTATGCAGTAAACTAGTTGATTCAAGTTATGGTGAGGTCTAATAAGTTGTATTGGAGGGAAGAAAATCGTGTGTTACAGTCCCTCAAAGGCACTACCGAGTATGGATTATGGTATAGGAGGATAGAGGGAGTGAAGCTCCAAGGCTTCACCGATGTAGATTAGGCAGGGATTCCATCAAACAGGAAAATTACATCAGGTGTTATCTTCATTGTTGGGTCTGCAACTATTTCATGGTACAACAAGAAGCAGAGGTCCATGGCGTTCAACTCAGCAGAGGTTGAATACATGGTTGCAATTCAAGCAACATGTGAAGCAATCTGGATTAGGAAAATACTTGTGGGACTATTCAATTAGGATATGGATCTGACAGTGATATATTGTGACAATCAAAGTTGCATTAAGCTCTCTATATATTGTGACATATCTAAGCACATTGATATCTAGTATCATCATTTGTGGGACTATATGCAAAGGAAAATTATGTTGCTACAAGACATTCCAACTGAGGAACAAGATGTTGACATATTGACAAAGGCATTGTCGAGAGGTAAATTTGAATTCCACAAGTGCTGGATAGGGGTGGTAGAAAATCCCATTCTTAATAAGAGGGAGTGTTGAAAAAATGTAGCAAGAAAGGCTCAATTTGACTTTAGCCTTAGTCAAATTGAGTAAATTGAATTTCTACATTAGGAAGACAACTTGGAGGCAGTTAACTAGTGTGCCATAGATATTATCACTCAATTAGCTCAGTAAATTTGAGTTAGAGTGCTTGGAGTTCAGTTATGCATGTGTGATTGCTAAATTTTAGTAATTTAGTTTAGTGGTTTTCAATTATATTCAGTTAACTAGCCTCTAACTATTGTTAGATTCAGTTGAAGGTCAGTTGTGCAGTGGGGAAAAAATATAGTTAAGAGATCTATTAGTTAACTAATCAATTTGAAAAAAATAGCTAGTGCATGCAAGGAATTCGAGTTCCTCAGCTGAAGTTGAGATGACAAGGTAGTGTAACATCAATTGTAAACTAGTCTTGATTATACAAGTGTTTTATGCAATCAGTGATCAATCCTTTGGAATTATGCAATCAATTTGTAGGAAATTCCTAAATAATAGGGGCTAATTCCCTTAGGATTTGCACAAGGAAATAGGAGGCTTGGTGAGAAAATAATTGGCTAAGTGTTTTCCATAGTTTTTCATTGAGCGGAGAGAACAGTTGTTCTTTTGTAGATTGAGCTTAGAGCTAGAGCTAGAAATTGTAATAGTTTATCTATTCAACCGATTAATGCAAAGAGGCTTGAGGGATTTTTCCCAGTTGGGTTCCCCTATAAATAACTATGTATTTGTGGTTTTTTTATTCCATGTATATGCATGTTGTTCTAAATTATGAATTTCATTTTGTGGATCAATAGAGTAGAATTGTGTCTCTTGATTTTATATTAAATTTCTTAAGTAGTTGCAATTCTATCAAATTTATACATATTTATCCTGGAAAAACTCACTTGGGGGGAAACATAACAACGTTTTCCTAAGAGAAATTATTCATTTCAACAACAGATACATCTATTGCATCTAGTTAACTATTACATCAACAAGATCATCAAGCTATGGTCAAACTTGGTCTCCATCCCTCAAGTCAAACTTCTGCTCTTCAAGAATTCAACCTTCTCAATCTACCCATAATTTTGGCTTGCCCAGAAGCTGCCCAGACTTTCAGCCTACCTAGAAAAGGCCACACGTTTGAAATTAGAGAGAGAGAGATATGTGAACTAGAGATATGACTCCTTCTTTTTTTCGTCCTCCTTCTTCCTCTTATCCTTTTCTTGGATGCCCAAAACTTATCTTCTTGTACGATCGTTGTGTTAAAAATGTAAATAGTTTTTGTAGGAATTTACAGGGTAAGTTCCTCAGACAGAACACCAAAGGACACCGCTCACAAATAGATCACATATCGGTACACTAGTATTCTTGACGTGGTTAAAACCCTCAAAGGGGGAAACAATCCACAGCCTGAGCTAACGCGGCCACTTCAAGCAATTTATTAATAAAAGAATGAAAATTTACATAAGCTTCTCTCATGAACGGTTACCCTACAAATGACCATCCATGCTCTTTAAATAGAGATCATGGACTAATCGGGTGTTAAGCCACGGATCAAGTGTTGGTAATACCAAGGAGAGAATGAACCGTCGGATTGTAAGTTACAAAAGTACATAGTAAAGAAACACACTTTACCTAACTCTACACTAGACCAGGTTATACTTAACTATTTCCTATTGTTGGGAATATCCTAACATCCCCCCTTAAGAACAACTTGGGATAGGATTGAAGGATGTACAAATATGACACAATAGGAGAAGGAAGGAGGCATTAGATCCTATCCCCCCTTAGTGACAACTTCTTGAACTCCAACCATAAATCAAAGTTTAGTAAACTTCGCCTCCATGAGAGCTTTTGTAAAGATGTATGCAACTCAATCGTCTGTTGAACAATATTGCACTTCAAGAACATGGTCATGAATGAGTTTTTTGATGAATTGCATGTGCATTTCAATGTGTTTGTTGCATTGATGTTGGACTGGATCTTTGCATAGTTGAATGGCACTTTGATTGTCACACCAAAGTGTAGTCGGATGTTGTTGTTGAAAGCCAAACTCTGACAGGATATGACAAAGCCACGGGGCTTCCTTACTAGCTTCTACAGCACCACGATACTCTGCTTCTGCTGAAGAAATAGAAATGGCACTTTGTTTCTTGCAATCCCATTAATAGGTCATGAACCAAGAGTGAACACATAACCTACAGTAGACTTCTAATCATCAAGTTCACCAGCCCAACCTGAATCAGTGAAACCAACCAATAGAGGAGATGCTTCTACATTGTAATGAATCCCAAACCGAATTGTACCTCGAACATAATGAAGTATTCTTTTAGTTGATTTCCAATAACTTTCATGTGGGTTTTGCATAAACCGAGCAATAAGGCCAACAACAAAGGAAAGTTCAAGACGAATATGGGTCAGATACAAAAGTTTTCCTACAAGTTGATGGTATAAGCTAGCATCAACTTCAGGGGAAGTACAAGTGACTGAAAGATTGGCTTTAGGCTGAAAGGGAGAAGGGGTTGGCTTATAGTCTTCCATGTGAAAATGGCGTAGAAGATCACAAGCATACTTGGATTGGGAAAGTAAAATACCTTCCTTGGATTGCAAGACGTGAAGACCAAGAAAATAATGCAAGTGTCCTAAGTCTATCATTTCAAACTTCTTTTTAAGGCTAGACTTCACATGGTTTATAAGGTTGGGATCACTACTAGTAAGAATAAGATCATCAACATAAAGAACAAGAATGATAAGAGACTTGCCCACTTTCTTGGTGTAGATAGTATTGCCAAAATGACACCTAGAAAAGCCAGTTTCTAAGAGAAAGCTATCCATTTTGGCATACCATGCCTGAGGGGCTTTATTGAAACCATAAAGGGATTTCTTAAGCTAACATACAAGACTAGAGTATGTTTGTATAAAGCCAGTAGGTTGTTCCATATAGATTTCTTCATGCAAGTCCCCATGCAAGAAGGCATATTTAACATCCATCTGATGGAATTCCCATTTGAAAGAGGTAGCAAGAGAAAGAACAAGGTGGATAGAGTTCATTTTGGAAACAGGGGAGAAGGTTTCAGTATAGTCAATGCCTTCAACTTGTGAAAAACCCTTAGCAGCAAGATGAGCTTTATGTTTATCAACTTTTCCATCTAGTCCATACTTGGTTCTCTAAACCCTTTTGCATCTAACAAGTTTTCATCCCTTTGGAAGAGGAACAAGATCCCATGTATCATTTGCCAATAATGAACGATATTCTTCATTCATAGTTGCATCCCAATCTGGATGGTCTGAAGCTTCTACAAATGTGCCAGGATCATAATTCGTTGAAGCTTGACCCAATAAAGAAGAAGCTATATCGAATTGAGAATGTGTACATCGTTGATCTGTAGGATCACTGGCAAGAGCACATGTTGCATCCCGAGTAGCACGGACCCATTTTGGAAGATGAGGAGCCAAAGGAGGATCCTAAGAAGATGGGGGAGGATTGTCATCTTCACTGTCATCATCTGAATAAGAAATATTTTCAGAAGTAGAAAGGATAGAGAGAGGTGGCAAATCTACCGAACTAGGCTCGTAGGCCGATATATTTTCAGTAAACCTTGCATCTCTTCTAATGATAACTTTTTTGGACTTAAGTGGAATAAGTCTATATCCTTTGACATCTTCAGAATATCCAACAAAAATACATTTTTCACTCTTAGGTTCTAAAGCTTTATGTTTCTCATCTGGAATGTGGGCCCATGCTTCACTTACAAAAACATTGAAGTGACTTACATCTGGTTTCATTGAGTTCCATGCTTCTTATGGTGTGATATTATTGAAAACCTTAGTAGGAGTGTGATTTACTATGTAATTTGCATAGTTAATTGCTTTTGCCAAAAAATTAAGACTAAGTCCTTTAGATTGAAGCATACAATTAGGCATTTCCTTTAAGGTGCGATTCTTCCTTTCAGCTACACCATTTTTGTGGAGTGTATGGAACAGTATGTTGCATTTGAATTCCATTTTCGGTGCAAAAGTTGATGAATGTGTTGTTAACATATTCTCCGCCATTATCAGATCTTAGCTTAAGAATTTGATGTCCAGATTGTTTTTCAACAAAGGCCTTAAAGGCCAAGAACATGTTAAATACTTCACTCTTGAGTTTGCATTTGGAGAAATCATCAATGAAAGTTAAGAAATACTTGTAGCCAGAGAATGAAACAACTGGAAGTGGACCACATAAATCACTATGCACAAGCTGTAAAGGGGTTGAGGCATGCTAAGAGGCACACATTTTTCAAAACTATCCCGGTGATGTTTTCCAAGTAGACATCCGAAAAAAACACCATCTATGCAAGATACCATTGGAAAACCTGTCACCATATTTTCTTTACATAGATTCTGAAGGGAGCAATAGTTTAAGTGACCAAATCGCTCATGCCAAATTTTTCTCACTTCATCATTATGAGCAACAAATACCGAGGGAAGATTTGATGACCCAAAATTTTTAAACTTATACAACCTTGTAGAATCATTAGCAATTCCAGTAGCTAAAATCTGTCTATGATCTCTCAGGTCCTTAATTACAACATCGTGAGGTGAAAATTCAATGATTTTACTTTCACCTGAATGAATTATCTAATATACAGATAGAAGGTTGCAGGATAAGCTTGGAACACATAATACATCATTAAATTGACCATTGTCTAGATGAATAGTTCCAGTCCCTACAACACTGAGAGATCTATCATCACCAACATATATATTTTTGGTGTTATAATCATTTAAAGAAGAAAGCATGGCTTTGTTTTTGACCATGTGATAAGAAGCTCCAGAATCAATGAGCTACTCATGAGAATGAGAAGAAGAAGATACATTTAGTGCATAACCAGACCAAGATGCTTGACAACCACATGCAGAAAGTGTTATTCCTGAAGATGAAGTTGAAGTTGAAGAGTGCTCCAAATGGATGTTATGCTTCTTCATTGCTGCTTCCAAGGCTTCCATATTTTTAAAGCATTTGGATTCTAAGTGGCCATCTCGATTACAAAAGTGGCAATGTCTATCAGTCTTCTTCTCTTTGTTTTTATTTTTCTTATCATTTTGTTGAAATGATTTTTCATTTTGTGGCTGAAATTGCTTAGGACCCGTGTTTGGTTTAGAACCATTCTTTTCAGGATACTGCTTCTTAGGATTCTTTGAATTTGGTTGTTGCTAGGCAGCTAAGTTTTTCTTAGAAGAATTTCCAAGATTAAGAAGACCAATATATAGAGCTTTTATCGTTCTCTTATTAAAGAATCACAAAAGGCATCAAAAGAGGGGGACTTGTAGTCTTGTCCTTGAAAAATAAAGACTTCTCTAATAGAATGGAAGGTGGAAACAAACACAAAGTATGTTGGTCCCAACTTAGTAAGAATGGAATAGGTAAGGCTACCATCTTCTTTCTTAACCTTAACACCTTCTAAGAGAAGTCTAAGGGTCTTGAACTTGGACAAAAAATAGTCAATGGAAGAAAAATTATTGGGGTCCAATGTAAGCAACTCATTTTCAAGTTGATGGGCTCTAATTTCATTATTAATTCCAAAAACTTTAGTGAGTTGTTTCATTGCTTCATTAAGAGTATCAAGTTCTGCGATATGGAATCTAAGGTCTGGAGAAATAGACATCCATATCAACCCACGTGCTTGATCTTGCCTATTTTCCCATTTGGCTGCCTTATCTTCATCATAGAAACTGAAGCTGTAGATGTTGAAACTAACTGTTCCAATGGAAAGATTTCGAAAATTTAGGCTGATTTAAGAAAAAAGGCTCTGAAAACATCTTCCGGATGAAGAAGTTATGGCTTTTTGAAGAAAAGTTGTTGAATATGCCAACGAAGTGCGTGAATGTGCGGAAATGAATGATAATGTTATATTTAAAAAAAAATAAAAAAAATGTCCCCCCTTTCCAAACATAAATCTAATTAGCTCACAAAAAAAAATTATGTGACTCACTTTTATAAATAAGTGAAAGTCATGTTTACAATGGTACTTTATGAGCTACCCACTAAACTGTAACTTAAATAAAAGATAAAGAACTTTAAAATTATAAGTGACTCACTTTTTATAATGGGTGAAAACACTTTTACGTAAAATAACTTTAAAACATAAGCTACATGTGCCTTTTGAAAAAATAACTCAACAAAAAGAAAGACATGAACCCAAGACCTCTATTCTCATAAAGTAACTTTGGACCAAGTGAGCTAGTTTAAAACGTTAGTAATTTTTGGAAAAGAGAAAGGTGGGGTTTTTTTTTTTCTTTTAGTCACTGAAGCTTTGGGGTGCATGCTTACTTGAGAAAACTCTCTTTTTGCCTACAAAACAAAAACCACAAAACCCAACACGAACATCAAAAAAAAAAATAGACCTTATGGTTTGAAGTTAGCTTTACCCGAAAACTACAAATCTTCCTCAATATTTCTGATTTTCTGAGATCACACTAAGGCGCAGCGGAAAAGAGCATACGCATGAGAAAAATCCTCTCTTTATGTTTCTGATTTGCCCAAATCGCGCAGAGTCACGGGGCAAAGAGAATACGTAGAAATGAAAGGTATAGATCCTGTAATAAAAAACAAAGAGATAAATAAACCGAAATAAACAGAGAGAAAATAACTAAAAACTGCAAATAAACATTGTATACCTCCACATCTTAAAAATGACGTAACTAGGGCTACCGGAAACTTTTTTTTGTGAAACGAAAGAGGTTCCTCACTAGAACAGATGCTCCTAACACAATAGAGCAGTTCTCTCGGCCTGAAAGCAGTCAGGAATAGTATATCTAGGAAATGACAGTCGGATGCAGTTCCACCGGCTTCAGATTTGGATCACCAACAGATGTAGCCCTCAAATGGCTCTGATACCATGTAGGAATTTACAAGGTCGGTTCCTCAGAAAAAACACCAAAGGACACTGCTCACAAACAGATCACAGATCAGTACACCAGTATTCTTAACATGGTTAAAACCCTCAAAGAGGGAAACAGTCTATGGCCTGAGCCAATGTGGCCACTTCAGGCAATTTATTAATAAAAGAATGAAAATTTATATAAGGTTCTCTCATGAATGGTTACCCTACAAATGACCCTCCATGCTCTTTAAATAAAGATCATGGACCAATCAGGTGTTAAGCCATGGATCAAGTGTCAATAATACCGAGGAGAGAATGAACTGTTGAATCACTATATATCGTGACCTTCATATTATAAGTTACAAAAGTACATAGTAAAGAAACACACTTTACCTAACTCTACACTAGACCAAGTTATACTTAACTATTTCCTATGTGTCGGAATATCCTAACAGTTTTGGTCTTCATCATTGTTGTTATACTCATTTCAATATGTATCATATGTAACAAACAAGAGAAGAAAAGAAAAAATTATTATCATTAAAGAATGGGTTTCATGCTCTTTATTGATGGTCTTCTAGGTAAAAGCATGTTCTTCATGCTTCTAGGGTTTTTTAGGTCTTAGGATTTATTGTCATGACTCAAAGGAGTCAACATCATGTTGATAATACCCTTCTGGGCAAAATATAATTGCAAAAATAATTATTTTTTAGTCTAGAAAAACCTTGATACTCCAAAAGTACAAGTCAACCTAAAGGAGGGAATTTTACCCCTTGAGAAGGTTATCTAAAGGAGAAATTCAACCTCATTTAGCACTCACTCACTCAAGAAGTTTGATCTCTCAAGAAATAATTTGATCGGTAGCTAGGAAGCAAGGAAAATAAGAATGAAGGTCTAAAATAAGAAATAAGGACAAAAAATCTTGTTTTGGGGCTTTATCTCTCTCACATGTCTGAAGTTCTAGGGTTCCTGGGGTTGCAAAAACAAGCCGAAGTTGCAGATCTACATTGCAGGAGGACAAGTGCAGTATCATATAGTTGGGAGGAAGGATACCCTACCTTGACCTCTTTGACCTTGGGAAGAGTTTTATTACTCTAGGAAGGTCTCAAGAGGAGGATAAATTAGGTTGCCCATAGTAGTTGCAAGTCTGAAATTGTTGGATCACAGTAGCAGTATGAGTTGTAGTATTGAAGCTCGCAGGTTGAAGTTGCAGTATTGAAATGGATTGTTTTTGGATCAGAGAAAGACTTGTTGGAGGGATGACTTGGTACTTGGAGGAATTGGTCTAGGGTTGGGGTATTTATGTCTCAATTGAAGTAGGTTATATAATAAGAGAAGAGTTTTCCATGTTTTCCCCTTGGAGGGGTTTTTCCCTGGCTAAAATCCTAATTTATGTGTCCTTTGTTGTTGTTTGATGAAAAATTTTAACTAAATAACACAAGAAGAATAATTAAGTTCACAATCAAGTATTAAGTAAAAAGTAAAATTGAATTAATAAGTTTCCACTTCACATTTTCCGACATGGTATCATAGCTAAGGCAAATAAGGAAGGCAACTGGAAGGAAACTAGAAGTAATTACTTGTCAAGGGGAAGGAAAAGGTAAACTCTCAAGGAAAAATTGAAGAAGAAGACTTCAATAAATATTGTCTCTTGAAGGAATCTAGTTAAAAAATCATTGATATACCTCCTTAAAGGAATAATAAAAGGACCTTATCATTCATCACACTTGGAAGTTGTTGTTAGAGGAATCCTAGGGAACATCTTTCAAGGAAGTCTCTTCAAAGATATTGAAGGCGTCAAGAAGGTTGGAGACATCATCAACAATAACCTTAGTTATCAAATAAGATCAAATTATTGCATCATGCTTGAATCTACATGTCATATGGGTTCTTTCTGCAAGGAAAGAAATAATCTTGTTCGAGCATCAAATTATCTAGCATGGAATAAAATGATTGACCTGATACTCACAGAAGAAGTAATGGAGTATGTTACTGGGGAAATTATTGAACCTAGCAAAGATAAGACATAATAACTAGAAAATTACAATAAAGGGTAAGTAAGGAATCAAAGGATCATACCTTAACCCATTAAATATATCTTGTTTCATTTGTTGCAAACTTCGAAACATCCAAGGCTATATATAGGGAACTTGTACTCTATAAGTACATCAGGACAAAAGGTGTCTTTGCGGAAAAAGTTATATAGATTGAATAAATCGAAGGATGAGGATATGGCATCCTTTCTCATGAAAGTATCTCAATTAAGATACCATCTACAAGAGCTTGGAGAATCAATTTCTGATTTGGAAGTAACCATATGTGTGCTAAATTCATTGCCACAAGAATGGATCAACTTTGCAACAAGCATATACTCCAAGAAATATTCAACTCCCTTTGACGAGTTTTGGACTCAATGCATTCTATAATAATCAAGGATAAAGGTAAAATATGGCATTGGATCAGATGAGTAGTCTCAAGCCTTTCTAGCCTGAGTCAAGAAGCTAAAGAAGGGAAAGTTTGGAAATTCCAAGAAGAAATACATGTCCAAATTTCAATGCTTTAAGTGGAATTAGTTTGGAAACTTTAATATGGATTGTCCAAGCCAACAAAACAACAAGAGTAAGGAAATAAGTGAAGTTCATGTAGCCGAGGTGGTGGGAGAACCTTATAAGAAGCTAAAGAAGGAAGAAGTGAAGGATCTTTACTATTAAATAAGGCACTCTATTTGGCAGTTTATTTATATAGAATGTTCTTTCCTTTAGTACGCATTGTTAATCTTGATTATAGCATCATAGAGAGAAGTATATGATAGTAGCAAGTATAGAATTTACATGATTAAGTTCCTTTGTAGAAATCATCTAGATAGATAGATGGACCATTTTTTGCATAATGTTCATCTAAGAATTGTCTAACATTATGCTAAAGGTTGACATATTGCCTAAGTGGATCATTATGACCCTGAAAGGACCATCACTGTAGAAGGTCATTAGAAAAGGCATCATGACAAAGGTATTATATAGTTCATGTAATGTGGAAATAATATTGTTAAAGAGATGAAGGAATGCAATGGGTTAGGTTGTAGGCTCACTTTACGGCATATATCTAGACGATTGGATGAAACTATAAGAATTTATGTTGAAAGAAAATTTTGGATAAGATTCATATATGTATATGTATATGTATATGTATATGTATATGTATATATGTGTGTATATATATATATATATATATAGAGAGAGAGAGAGAGAGAGAGAGAGAGAGATATATAATCTTGAGAAAATAAAGTTGGTCATAAAATATGCTTAAGTATATGGATACATGATGCTTGAAAAGAATAGGATTTGACCTACTAAAAGACTTTCTCTGGAATATACAACATTTAATAATATCCAATATAATCTCTGGAAGATGAGTTTTAGCTTGGTAATCAAGTTCAATCCTTGGTCACCCTAACACATGAAGAAAGTTTTAAGTGGAGATGGTCAATGAGGATTTTGATGGTATGAGAAGGTCATCATGATGAGGTAAGTTTGATTTTAATTGTTGGTTATCTAGTTAACATATTATTTTTTGCTACCTAGAAAAATGCTTCAAGAATACATTATGAAAATTCAAGCAAGTTCAATTGTATGACTGGAAATGTATGAATAATGTTGAGGGAAGATCAATAATCGATCCTGGAAACTATGAATTCAAGATGTGTCTATCTTGGGATTGAAAGGTATAAATGTGAAAATATAACTTGAAGGTCAAATAAGATCACTTTCATAAGGAAGATATGATCAACCTGAAGTTTGAAAAGGCTCAATGCAAAGCCTTCGTTTATGATTTTGAAGATGAAAGTGATGAGCAAGAAAGATGACCTGGATCTTGTCAAAATATTGAAGAGATAAGGTGGCTCCATGATACCTTGAAAGAAATAAAGCTTAATGCAAGAGAAGTGGAAGAAAGAGGGATCCTGTAGCTATGAAGAACAAGTAGTTGATACACTCATAAACACAAGTTGTAAATCTTGTGGTTGGTTTCATTATTAAAAGGAAGTCTGGAATCTTCTCTAATTTTGAGAGGGAGCAAAAGGAGTCTCCTTGAATAGGAGAAACAATATATTCTATAATCAAAAGGGAGAATATGGATGTCCTGTCTAGTTGAGAGGGAGTGATGTTAAACATCACATGTGCATTCTCTTCTTCAGGTGATGGAAATAGAATGGCAGAGTATTAGATAAGCATATGTGGTTTCCTTGAGGATAAATGTGGTTTCCTTGAGGATAAATCAGCCAAGAAAGGAAAGGTATCGACACTCTTTGAGAATGGGATAGGCATTCGAGTGGTTGAAGAGGACCGATATTATTTTAGGACTCAAGTATGAGATTCAAGATAAGAATAGTCCTAAAAGGACATACCTTGTGAACATCCGAATGGGATATGTGCTTTGTAGAGGTAGTATGGTAACACATGTAAAGCCTCCTAGCATAATGCTCATAAATGAAGAAGAGCATGTATAGCTAGGCCTTAGAGACAGTGTTGGTCATAATGATGATGCTTACAGTAGGCTTATCAATCTGAATCTTCTTATGAGAACTCTTCAATGTGAGAATGATGTTGTACAATTACGAATACCTCCCTAGTTAAGAGGGAGTGTTGAAATGAAACTATTTTAGATCTTAATAATTGTTGTTGTACTCATTTCAATATGTATCCTATGTAAAAAAAAAGAGAAGAAAATAAAAAATTATCATTATTAAAGCATGGGTTTCATGCTCTTTATTCATGGTCTTGTTGAAATTTGGTACCTGAGGACAGGTGGTTCCCTTAGGCTTTGATCTTTGGCCTAGGGAAAAGTGTCCAAAAGATTTTAATTTTTCTCCTAAAGTGACTTTATAATTTTTATAAAGTTAAAATCTAATTTAAAAGTGACTTTAAGTGATAAAGTTACTAAGTCTAATTTTAAAGTGACTTTTATAAAGTCAATGAAAAATTAGAAAGGAAAAGTGACTTTGGAAATAAATGACTAAGTGGGTCTTTATTAAAGTGGGTGAATTAAAAAATAGAAAGTGAGATTTAAATGTGCATTTAATCTCAGCCATTGATCTAAATCTATCTCAGCCATTGGATTTAGGGATCACCCAAAAGTCACTTGGTAGGGTTATATTAAAGGAGGAAAAGATCATTCATTCTTTCATGAGCAGATTGGGAGAAGGAGAGCAAGAGAGCAAGGGAGATTTCTGGACAGGAAGGAGAAGGAGGCAGCAGGTTGGCACATATTCCAAGGCAGCTCTTCAGCAAATCAGTACAGCTGAAAGAACAAGCAGAAAAAGGCAGATTTTTGCTGAGAAAACTGGAAAAACTGATTTTTTGGGCACGAATTTCGAGGGGACGAATTTCTGCACGGAAACCGAGGTCTGTCCGTACAGTCCGTACGGCCGTCTGTATAGTCCATACATTCGTACGCCCGTCCGTACAGTCCGTACAGTCCATACATCCGTACGGTCCGTACAGCTCGTACAACGAAGTTCCAGTTTCTCTGTTTGGCTGAAAAACAGATAAGTTTGCTTGCTGGAAAATTTTATTTTGCTGAAAATTTTCTCACTGTAAAATGCATTTTCCAGAAATAAAGAAGAGCTCTCAAACTGGTTTTCTCCAAGAGTTGTAGGGGGTTTTTCCAGGGTCACATTGACCAAAAATCTCTGTGTTTAGATGTGTTTTAATACTATTTATTACTGCTGATTTTTATTTCTGCAATTTCCAGCATTCTGTAAATTTCCAGAATTTGTGTTTTCAGATTTTTTTTATTTTTTTTTTATTTTTTATTTTTTTATTTATTTTTTTTTTTTTTGTTCTTGTTTCAGCTTGTTAAATGTATGGTTATGGGAAAGGGCATTTAACTATATGGGAGAAATAAGGAGAAACTGAAAACCGGGGTGGGAAAACAGAATTTTTTACATTTGTTGATGACTATACTAGAATGATGTGGTTATATTTTATAAAATATTAATCTGAAGCTTTTGAGTGTTTTAAGAATCTTAAAGCTCTTGTGGAAAATGAAAAGGACTCAAAGATTAAGTGCCTCATAATAGATAGAGGGGGAGAATTCACATCAAAAGAATTTAATGTATTCTGTAAAATACATGGAATTAAAAGAGAACCCTCTGCTGCCAGAACACCCAAGCAAAATGGGGTAGTTGAAAGAAGAAATCGAATAATTCAAGAAATGGCAAGAACAATGTTAATAATAGCTGACTTGCAGCCAAAATTCTGGAGAGAAGCAGTCGGGACAGCGGTCTATACCTTGAATCGAACTCAATTAAGACCAAATAATGAAAAGACTCCTTATGAATTATGGAAAGGAAGACCTGCTTCAGTAAGATACTTCAAGATTTTTGGAAGCAAGTGCTTCATAAAAATCAATGATGGCTCACCAGGAAAGTTTGATTCTCGGGTTGATGAAGGGATCTTCCTTGGATATTCTACACCGAGCAAAGCCTACAAGTGCTACAATAACCGACTACGGAAAATAGTGGAAAGCATTGATGTGAAGATTGATGAAGACCTTCTAGAGAAGGAAATTGAAGAACATGAAGTTGATCCTCTCATTGAAGAAGAAGAACCTGAAGAACAATAAAAAAAAATCAAGAAATACCCAAGGAAAATGAACCATCTCAAACTCCTTCAAAGATGAAACTTCTCCAAAAATATCAGCGGGAAGAGCAGATTATTGGCAATATAGATGAAGGGATGCAAACCCGAAGAAGAATGACAAATGCACCAAAGAAAAATGATATTGCTCTTCTATCCATGATAGAACTAGAAACATTTACTCAAGCAAGGATCCTCATTGGGTAAAAGCCATGGAAGAAGAAATGTCTCAAATCGAGAAGAATGAGACATGGGAGTTGGTATCTCGTCCAAATGACAAAAACATAATAGGAACCAAGTGGGTGTTTAAAAACAATATGAATGAAGATGGACAAATCATCAAAAACAAGGGAAGGCTTGTTTGTAAAGGCTATTCACAAATTGAAGGAATTGACTTTGAAGAAACATTTGCACCAGTAGCTCGTGTGGAAGCTATCGGGATGTTCTTGGCATTTGCTTGCTCAAAAGGATTCAAAATCTATCAAATGGATGTAAAATCAACATTTCTGAATGGGGAACTCAAGGAAGAAGTCTACATGGAGCAACCATAAGGGTTTAATCTAACAGAAGAAAAGGACTTTGTTTGTAAGTTGAAAAAGGCATTATATGGGTTGAAACAAGCTCTTAGAGCTTGGTACGCAAGATTGGATTACTATCTACAAAAACAAGGCTTCAAGAAGGGGGTGGCAGGAAGTAATCTGTACATAAAGACGGATGAGGATAAGTTACTAGTCAAACTTGTTTATGTTGATGATATGATTTTTGCTAGTAATAGTGATGAGATGAGCCATGAGTTTTCTCAAAATATGTCAAAGGAGTTTGAGATGTCAATGATAGGAGAGTTATCTCACTTCCTTGGACTACAATTATCTCAAACCACGGCAGGCGTGTTTATATCTCAAGCCAAATATCTTAAAGACATGCTTAAAAGATATGGAATGGAAGACTGTGCACCATGAGCACACCTATGACCACAAGTTGCAAATTGAGCAAAAATGGTGACTCCCCTCCGGTAGATGCAACTCATTACAGGTCAATAATTGGAGCCCTTCTGTACTTAACTGCTATGTGACTCGACATTATGCAAGCAGTAGGAATGGTGGGAAGATTTCAATCAGCTCCTAAACAATCCCATTTGTTGGCTGTAAAAAGAATTCTCAGATACCTGAAAGGAACTCCTAAGTTTGGTCTCTGGTACCTTAAGAGCTCAACTCTTACTTTGACTGCATACACCGATGCTGATTGGGCCGGAACTGTCGATGATCAGAAAAATACTAGTGGAAATGCATTCTTCCTAGGGGACTGTTTAGTATCTTGGCTCAGCAAAAAACAGACATCCATATCACTATCTACAGCTAAAGCTGAGTATATAGATGCTGCAGATTGTTGTACTCAAGTAATATGGATGAAGGAAGCTCTAAAAGATGTCAACATAGGTACAAATCAACCAATTACGATCTATTGTGATAACACAAGTGCAATCAGCTTTAGAAAAAATCTAGTGATGCACTAAAAGACCAAACATATATCAATCAAGTATCATTTCCTTCGTGAGCAAGTAGCTGAACAAAACATCATCTTGGAATATATCAATACTAAGGAGCAGATAACTGATATTTTCACAAAACTCTTTCTCGAGAAGCATTTGAACATCTTCATCAAAAGATGGGAGTTATCTCTTTAGCATCACTTAAGTTGATTCATAAAGATGTTGCAAGATAGGGGGAGGAGTTCGACAGGGGGAGTCCTTGTGCACTCCTTTGCCCCTGATGTCAAAGGGGGAGAGAAGAAGAATACTGCCATCAATGACAAAGGGGGAAATTGTTGACCTAGATTGTCATTGATGTCAATATGGCAATATTCTGGATGATTAAACAATGAAATGAAGCCAAGCAGAGCGGATCCATGAAGAAACAGAAGCAAGAAGCCAAGGAGCAAAACCATTAGGGAAGCCATCAGAAGAGGTCATTAGCTGTTGTGTGCAGGCAGAATTCGGTGAAACATAGAGAGGAGAAGAAGAGACAGAGGAATCATAATGGGTCTTTGAATCCGGTTGAAGAATCAGAGTGAAGCTTAGAGAGAATCAACGATGTATGAATTCGCAGAAGGCAGACTTAGAGAGAGTTGAGCAGCGGAAAAGTGACAGGTTGAAACCTTGAAGAAAACCAGAAACCACAGGAAAAACACTGAAGAAATGAATCAAAGTCAAAGTGAGGAGACAGATGAAGATTGAACGCATAGGAACCGTTGGATCTTGGAGATCAACAGATGAGATTGTTTGTAATGAGCGACCAGGATTAAGTCGTGTAGCGTAAAGTCAAAGAAATGAACGACGAAGATTAATTTAAGTATTAGCGGATGAGGAAATTGGAGGAGCTGTCGCAGCCGTCGATGGTAGAAAATCTACGGTCATCGAGCGCTAAATAGCTCGGGTGTTAGTCAAAGAGAAAGGTGGTTTTGTAAGCGGAAATGGTTTATCGGGTTGAGAATAAGCGGTAAGTGGTAATAGGAGGGAGTCACCTGATTCCATTAAGCAATTGACACGTCGCATGTCGGAGGAGAGAGGAAACTGCTTTATCGGGCGGGTAATCCTCGTGCATGTAGCTCACTTGATATCTTTGTTGAGCGTTGGATCAAATGCAGTGTTGATCGATGACGAAGGATCAACGGACGGTTTTTGGGTTGGTCGGGTTAAGTCAGAACCGTTAGATCTGGAGAGAAGAGATCTACGACGCAACAAGCTTCTGATGGATTGTGTTGATCGGACCGAGTGGTGATCGTCGGATCTAATACAGAAGAAATCGACGGTGCGGAACGAGTCGCTAAGTAAAAAGCGAAAAGTCAATGTGGGACCTCTTTGTTGACAGAGGAAGCCATGGACCGGGAAGCCGAAGAATCAAGTGAGCGTAGATGGACGAGCAAGCGCAGAGGAAGCTAAAGCGACCAGAGGAGGGAAGCCAAAAGGTCGAGCGAGCGTTGAGGAAGATGAAGCTCAAGCGAGCAAGGAGGAAGCCAAAGGTCAGCATATCAGGCTTATATAATGGAGAAAAAAAGTGGTAGAAGCGAGCGAACTGTAAAAAAAAAGGAAGCCGAAGTTCTGGCAGAAGTGGAAGGAACAGGAGGACAGAATTAAGTGATAGGTCCAACAGGGTTGGGAGCAGAGAATTACAACCAAGCAAATCCAGACAGTTTACAGCAGAGGGTTGGGGCCTTTGAGGTTGGTGCCTCAAAACTGAAAGGATTGGTGTCCTGGGAGTTGGTGCTCCTAAATTCAAGGTTTGTGCCTTGACAAGATAGAATTGGTGCTCTGGAGGTTGGAGCCTCACAAAGAGTCCAAGTTGGTGCTTGGCAACTGATTGAAACCATATATATATATATATATATATATTGTACTTGATTTATTGCAAAGATCACATTAATAAAAGCATCTATGCCTGTTATCTATTTTTGTGTTCCAAATATAAATGTTTTTAATTGATAAAAATAATAATTGAAAAGAAACACTGATTCACCCCCCCCTCTCAGTGTTTCCAACAGAGAGCACTTTTTTTTGCCAATTTTGGCAAAAGTCCTTGCCTGCCATATGTGTCTCGCCATGTGATAGCATCAAATCTGTCCCTATCTTCCATTACATGCAAAGAACCAAACACTCCGGTGCTAGTTAAGTATCTGTCTAATTCAAGATGCAGATTAACGCACTCCTCCCTTTGAGGGACCAACTTGTCTAATGCTTTCATATATGCCTCTTCTACCTCTGGATCTGTATAGGGTTTGGCCCTAATCCTACCCCAAGAGCAGGTTTGCCCAACGAAGCTGGAGAGTAGTATTTTGGCATAAGGATATATGGCAATTCATGTAGTGGAACATTAAGTTTATTCCACCGTACACACACATTTGTGAATAATATCATACAAGTTGGGATCTTTTTCCTGAACAATATCTGCTCATACTCCTCCCCAATCACTGGTGCATCTGTATGTGCAAAATGAATCATGTTATAAATGGGCTTGGTGTATTGCAAAACTTCCCTCACTTGTGCCCAAAACACACCATCCAGAGCAGTGTCCTCCATCTGTTCAGAACCTTGCTTGTCAACTGCTGTTGGAGCCCTGTCCTTTAATACCTGCCAGTGTTGACTTGATACCATGCTAGCCAATGACTCTCTTACCTTCAAAAGGCGCCTGAAGGTGAGGTAATAACTAGCACTCTAGTCTTCGCAATCTTCAACAACTTCAAACTTGAGTGACTGCGAAAAATCCCATGGGTATTGCTATGATTTATAATAAATTTTATCATTTTTTTGCCTCTCTTGTACAAATCACCAATCCATTTGTATTGAGGCTTTTTGTTCTTAATAATATCATACATCAAAAGGTTCATTGTGTGAACCAAACACCCAGACCAAAATATGTTGGGGTATCTATCCTCAATAATTGCTCCTGCTACCTTACAATTAGAAGCATTATCAGTGTTGACTTGGATGACATTGTATGGGCCAATACATTCAATTGTTTGAAGTAATGGTTCTGCAATGTTGATGGCAATCTTGAATTTTTCTGTGTAAGCATATGCTGAAAGGAAGAGTGCACCACTACTAGAGACAACAAGAACACTTATCAATGGCTTGTGTTTTACATTTGTCCATCCATTAGATACAATGGATACCCTATGCTCATTCCAAGAACTTGTCATTTTACCCAAAGCATGTGTTATTTTTTTTTTTCATGATCAAGTCCCACGGTTCTAGCCTTGTCATACCCAAGGCTCTTGTATCCTTTGGGGGCATCATTAATGGTAGAAACCATTTCATGCCAATAAGGTGAGCGAAGAACATTGAATGGTATTCCACATGCATAGAGAAACCAATTGTTTTTTGAATCCACATCATTCCTACACCTTTTGTCAAGGAAATCTGATATGGTTCTACGCCTTAAAGGATGTTTGTTCCACCTCCTCTCCTTGCTTCAGGCCTAGAAACATATTTCCACAATGGGGTTTGGTTTGCTTTTGTTTTTGTGCCTTCATCATCTCCACTCTCCTCTTCCTCCTCACCAAGGTAGTACTCCTCTCTAGGGTTTTCAAATCCACCACTACCCACTTCATCATCTTCATCATGATTTACCCTCCTACTCTCGAACACCCTAATAACAAAAAATGAACCAACATCAAGAGAATGCCAAGCCATATAGCCATGATGTTTGAAGTTTTAATTCTTTGAATTTTGGTGGAGTTATAGTTTCTTGCCTGCAATAAAATGGGAAAGAGAGAAGAGAACATTTTTGTTTAACAATGAACATATAATTAACTCAAATGCTAGATTAAAGTCAAGATCCTACCTCTTTGGCCTTCAATCCCAAGCTCCAATCTCCTTTGCAAGCTCCCCAAGCTCCCAAGCAACCTCTCAATCTTCCTCCTCAACTCAAGCTGCAATTCCAAAAGCCCTCTCTTGCTCTCTCAATCCGCAAATGGTGAATTATGGGAGGGGAGGAGGGCCTTTTATTTCTTTTGGTGCTTCCCCTCCCTCCCTTGCCACTGCTCGACCCGCCCATTTCGCCCACGGGGAGCGATTTTTTTTTAAGGCGGGAGTGATTGCGCCTTGATCGTTCCTGCCTTAAAAAAATCGCTCCTGGAGCGAAAGGGAGTGGACACAGAGCAAATGCTCGACCGCTCCCTAGTTCACTCTTGAAAAATCAAGGAGTGATTTTTTTTCAAGGCAGCGCAGTCCCGAGGTTGCTCTTGAGCAGAGTTCGCTTCATGAGCGGGTTCGAAGGGGGGGGGGCGCTTCCTTGCAACCTTGTTCAAAAATGGAATCGGTGACTGGACTAGTCCACCTAATAAATCGGGTTTCAAACCAGAACCGGTCAAATCGGGACTGGTAAGATCTCAATGAATCAGTTTAAAAAAAAATACATAAAATAATTAATTTTTAATGTTTTTTTTTTAAAGATTTTAAACCATGATTCCATTCGAATAGAGACAAAATTTGCTCATCTATATACCATGTAAAGGTGAATATATCAAAATGGCGCCGAGTGCAATACATATTAGTGAAAAAATATATAATCAATGAGGTTCTAAATGACCTATAAAGTCCAAAAACAATGCTACAAGCTATGGGGCCATTGGCCTACTACAAGACTACAAGTCTACATCTCAGTGATCAACATGATCGCTTGTCATCATGATCAAACTCATCACCACTGCTAGACACGGGATCATCAACAGGAGCTACATAAATGTCATCTAGATCAGAGTCTGAGGATGCCTCAGCCTCATCTGCAACCCCAGTAATAGCACCATTAGCAATAAAACTAGACCTAATGGAAGAACGAGTTGGTCGAGCTGCATGACTCTTGCCTCCCATGTGTTGTTTACCTTTGCTTGATTCAACTATTGGTTCTGGTTCCAATGGTGCTACCATATCTGCATTGGGATCAACTCCCCCCCCCCCCCCCCCCCCAACTCCATATCAATATCAAAATCAACATCAAACTCAAACTCAACTGGTTGAGTGTCCACCCATTCTGATGTTGGATCAATATGGTCCAACACAATGGGATCTAGATCAGGGCTTCTGTTCATCAATTGGTTGCGCCTTAGTCAAAGGTTGTATTACACGAAGATGAGATCATTTAACCTTTTTTATTCCAAACGATTTCTCTTCTTTGTGTGTATATGCTCAAAAACAGAGCAATTGCACTCACAACTTGAAACATTGCAAGTTTGGATGAGGACTCTTAACTGTAAACTTTTGCAATTGAGGACATTGGCCGCCGTATGACTCCCACCAATGTGCTACAAAGAAAAAGACATTAGTTAGATCATTTCATTACTTATTTACAAGTATTTACAGTTTGAATTGTAAATTTGTAAACAATTGAACTTTAAAAGAAAAACAAATTGGAATTGCTTACCTAGTTGATCCTCATCTCTTGCCATCTTTGCCAAGTTTTTGCCAAAAGTACCTGTTGCGATACTGAAAAGAGTAAGATGTTTATGTATTTCCAGTTAGTCGGTATCGTTAGGGACCATGCACTCCAAGCAATCGTACAACCCATCTCTGACCTCCCCAGTGTGCACATCTTCTAGCGGAGGTTTATAATGATACTTTGGGTTTAGGAAATACCGTTTGCATGTATAGGATGATCGAGTTGATTGTTCATTTGTTAATAAATGATCTCCCCAATAGGCCCATATTTAGCTAATTTATCCTTGTAAGTTACCCGTATTTGCTTTTTTGCCTGCCCCATAGCCTCATAGATGTAGCCCATGACCAATTTTTCCCCATCCACCATCCATAACACCTTAACAAGGGGCTCGCCAATTTTCACAACCTCTGCATACTTTTTCCAAAAATAATTGTCAAAAACTTTCTTTTTGATGTCTTTGCCATCTTTTGTATGAGTCCACCGAGATGAAGTCCATTCATCAGAAGGAATTTTTTTTGCAAGCTTTTTTGTTGAGAATTAAGACATTGCAACGTAAGGAAGTGAGTTGCAAATCTCATAATCGCAGGCCTAACAATCTCTTCTCCCCCAGTCTTTTTCCTCATTAGGCTTAATACCCATGAGTGGTTGTAGATATATTTTGTGATGCACTTGACAGTCCGGGGCTAGCAGAGCCATTGAGGGGATTGGTGAAGTCCAATAGGCCCACCACCTTGTAGGACACAATTGGGAGAGCGCAAGACTTGCAGGATCCCTACCCAGGACTAGAGTGCTAGTATCTTCCAGAGAAGGGTTTTAGCAGTGGGGGAGAGACATTAGGGCTCCACCACCGAGAGCCAACCAGGGGCGAGGACAGTTGGATGAGGAGACCCGGAGGGATCTCCGGAGGAGGAAGCTATGCTTCACTTTTCAGGAACCGTGGGCACCAGGGCATAGATGCACAATGGGCGAGGCCCACTACATCGAGGTCTACTCTGACAGTGATTAGGAGGACGATGTAGAGTTGGAGGTAGGTGGAGATGATAACATGGCACACGTGGAGAAGGGACCACCACCACCACCACCACTAGGGGGAGCCCCTTTCGCACTAGTAGGAGGGGTCCTTGTGTCCTTATGTGGGTTACCTAAGTTTTTGAAGTTAAGGATCAGAGGCACAGTGCAGGGGCAACGTGTCTCAGTTTTGGTGGACAATGGGGCCACTCCCAACTTCATTGATGCACAGATGGTGTAGAGGAGAGGGATCATGACCGAGGAGTTTGAGGGGTTCTCAATCCTTGTGCCAGGGGATAGGACCATGCAGTGTACATGTTATGTTCCCACTCTAACAGTGACTATGGGGAACTATTCAGTCACAGATCATTTCTTCGTGGTGGATGTACCAGACACTAATGTGGTGTTGGGTGTCCAATGGCTCTATTCTCTTGGTTGGGTCACTACTGATTAGAGGAAATTGGAGATGGAGTTTATAGGGTGAGATGGCAACTTGGTTTTCCTTAGGGGCATGCACTCTTACCCACCACAGACTGTTTCAGTACACAAGTTGGAGGCTGACTTGAGGCATGGTGACATTGAGTGGGCGGTGGAGTTGAGGATTTTTGAGGCTGGGGGTTAGCCCAAGCCACCACACTCTGATGTACATGCCATCTTAGATAGGTACTTGGTGGTGTTTGGAGACATATCGCCAGGGTAGCCACTTGACCAGGGGTTTGAGAACACGATTGAGTTAGAGCCAGGGGTACATGCCGTAATTACCACCCCGTACAAACATCCCAAGGCTTATAGGAATGAGATTGAGAGGGCCATTCGCGAGTTGTTGGCACTTGGGCATATTAGGCCTAGCTCCAACCCTTTTGCTTCATCAGTTGTCCCGGTGAAGAAGAAGGATGGAACCTTATGCCTATGCATAGACTATCGAGCCCTCAACAAGAAGACCCTGAAGGACCGCTACCCATCACACGCATAGATCAGTTGATGAACGAGCTGAGAGGGGCTAAGTTCTTCTCCAAGATCGACTTGCATTCGGGGTGCCACTAGTTCAGAGTGAGGGATCAGGACGTCCCGAAGACAACCTTTAGGTGTCACTATGGGCACTTCTTGTTCTTGGTTATGCCCTTAGGGCTAACCAACGCACCAATCACTTTACCATTGAGAATTCAATAGGGCAATGAATATGTTAATTCTCTTAACTTGATAACTGTTTGTGTTATCTTTTACTTATTAGCTTTGTTCATTATTATTCCAATGTGCAATACATCAAATAACTACCAAAGCAATAAGAACAGTGACATAGTATAAACTGCAAGCCAGGGCCAAAACCCCTCCACTTGAGGGGAAAACTCTTAAATCTCTTCTCTTCTTGTAGATCTTTCAATTTACGAATACCATGACGTAGAGACTCAGAGAAATACCCTCCAAGATCAAGTCTACCACGACCTCCTGTTGCAATATCTTCGACCTCCCAGTAGATCTGAAATTCTCCTCCCAAGCAATTACTGCTTCTTCTCTTAGAGACTTCGATCTCCCTCTAATAGCCTTCCTCTTGACTTTGCTTGCATTGTCTTGAGTCTTAGGGCTAATAAGATGCCCTAAGAGACCTTCGCTTCCCTTCCCTTCCCTTCTTCTTCCAAGATTGAACCACAGAAGATCCTAGCGCAGAAACCCCTAACTTCGATCTTCACAAGAGAGGTAGATAAGGTCCAAAACACTTCGACTTCTTTGACTTCCTCTTCTTCGCACTTCCTTCTTCGACTTCTTCTTCTTCTGCTTCTTCGCATATCAAGAGATGAGTGAGTGTTTCAAATGGAGGACGAGTTCCTCTCTATATGTAGGCTTCTTCAAAGGTGGACGTGGCTCTTCATGTAGGCTGACTTGATCTTGGAGGTATTTTGACACTTTAAAGACAATAATTTTTCTATACAATTTAAAATGTGCCCATAGGGTCTTCAATATATGACAATGACTCTTGAATTCCCTACCACATTCGCAAAGAGTATCGAATGCCAGATGGTTACGCAATCCTCCATTCTTTCTTAGCAAGTGAAGACAATAATGTTGTGTCTATCTCTCCCTCTCAATTAGGGAGGACAAATCAACCAAACCAAGCTTGTCCCTTAAGTATACAACTTCTTGTTCGGAAGTGATTTCGTCAATATGTCAGCTACCTGTTCATCAGTGGAGATATACCGTAGCTGCAACACAACATTTTGTACTAGCTCTTGAAACACTACATCCTCAAACAAACGAATGCAACTGGTGTTATCACAAAGTATCACTGTAGAGTTCATCGGTCCTTCAAACAAGTTGGATGGCAACTTCCTTAACCATACTGCTTCTTTGCTTACTTCACATGCTGCAACGTATTCAGCCTCAGCACTACCCAAAGCAACAATGTCTTGCTTTCTGCTTATCCATGAGACCATGGAGGATCCTAAAATGAAACATCCTCCTGTAGTGCTCCTACCATCCTGTTCACTGCCTCCCCAGTCAGAATCTGTACATCCAATCAATCGGACATCATTCCTTCTATCATATTTCATACAGTAGTTGATGGTACCTTGCAGAGATCTCAGAATATGCTTTGCTGCTATCCAATGATCATGCTTCGGCTCCACCTGGAATTGACTGAGTATATTTACTGCAAAACACATGTTTGGTCGAGTATTCACCATGTACATCAATCGTTGCCTATACCTGGAAGGATCCACAGGGCTTGATTCAGAACTCATTAATCTCTTCAAGTTTGTGATCATCGGAGTGGTCGTAGGTTTACAATCCATCATGTCGAACCTCTTCAGTATCTCGATCACATACTTTCATTGACCCAAATAGACTTCATTCAGTTCTTGCTAGACTTCTAGTCCCAAATAGTAATGCATCAACCCAAGATCCTTCATGTCAAATTCTACTGCCAATTGCTTCTTACATTCTCCAATTCGACCTTCTACACCTGTCAAGAGAATATAATCTACATACAAAAGAATAATTATAGGTTCATTATTTACAACCTTAATATAAAGGTTCGAGTCAACATAACTTTTTGTGAAGCCTGTTGTCTGTACATATGCATCCATTCTAGCACACCATGCCCTTGGTGCTTGCTTGAGGCCATATAATGCTTTCTTTAATCTGCAAACATATGCCTTCCTATCTTTGACTTCTAATCTCAAGGGTTGTTCTATATAGATTTATTCATCTATAGTGCCATTCTGAAGCACAGCCTTGACATCCATTTGGTGGATGTTCCATCCCATCGATGTTGCCAGAGAGACTAATGATCGAATTGTTTATATCTTGTTGTTGGAGCAAATGTCTCTTCATAGTCGATGCCTTCAAGTTGAGAGAAGCGTCTAGCCACAAATCTTGCTTTATACTTATCGATGTTTCCATCAGCTGCATGCTTGATCTTATAGATCCACTTGGAAGTCACTACAAATTTGTCTTTGGGCCTATGTATGATCTCCCAGATTCCATTCTTCATTATAGATTGATACTCTTCATTCATGGCATCCTTCCATTCTCGATGTTTTACAGCCTCTTCAAAGGTGGATGGTTATCCTTCTATTAATTTTGTCATGTATGCAACATACCCAAAATATTTCTTGAGTCTCTTACTTTCTCTAAATGATCCTTGCGCTGCCCCATGACCTTCTGCATCAAGTAGTGCGGATTTCAACCAATTAGGTCTTTTCCTTGTTTTTGGAATGACCATGGGTTGAATAGGTCCACTAGGCCCTTCTTCTTCATGGTGTGATTCTCCTCCTTCCTTGTCAACTTCCTCCTCAAATATCGGAAGTTCTTCATCATCATAATCTACAAAAAGTTCTTTTGACTTCTTGAATTCTATACTGTCATCAAATATGACATCACGACTAACTTCAATGTGATGTCCATCTTTCATATAGATTATATAAGTTTTTGATGAGTTACTATACCCAACAAATATACCCTTCATACTGGAAGGATCTAGTTTCTTTCTTTTGTCCTTTGGTATATGAGTATACACAGGACACCCAAAGATCCAGAGATGATCTACAGATGGCTCCTTTCCAGTGAACACTTCTTCCAGAGTCTTGTTATCTAGAGATCTATGAGGAAATCGATTATGAATGTAGACCGTTGTCTTTGTTGCCTCTCCCCACAGAAACTTAGGTAGTTCTTGATCGTGTAACATTGCTTTTACACTTTCTTCAATAGATCTATTCTTGATCATGTAACATTGCTTTTACACTTTCTTCAATAGATCTATTCTTTCTTTCTGTGACTCCATTTTGCTTGGGATTGTATGGGACTATCAACTCCCTCTTAATCCCAGACTCCTTATAGAATGCTATAATCTCTTGTTGATTTGGGATAGCATTGGATGTGCTCTAGGCCTCAAATTTTGTAAGGAGGCTTGGGCAAATGTATTCCAAAGAACCCAGAAAGTGTTTTAGGAAATTCCACCAGAAACAATTCTATTAAAATAATTAATATTTTTTAATGGGCACCTAAGTCTAAACTTAGGAAATTAAAAATATTAATGGTTATTAATCTAATTGTGGGTGTAACCTATAGAAGAAGAGGAGGATCAAGCTAAAATGATCTTAGCCATTGATTAGTTTTTAATCTGGCTTGTTGAATGTCAACGAGAAGATTATTTAAGGAAGCTTGAGGGTCATTTGGAAGACACACCGAGAGATCAAGAGATCAAATTTTTGAAGTGAGAAGTTCTCGGAAGGAAATTTTGATGGAGTAGATTTCTTGCAGTTGAGGGTCAGAGATAGCATCCAGAGAGAGTTTTTCTCAACCGGAGAATCATCAATAGAGAGAGGTAGAGAGTGATCCAACAACTCTCACCCAGAGGCTGATGCAGGGCCACATAGAGGTCGCGCAGAGGGTGAGAGAGAGTTCGAAATTTTGTAGCAGAGTCAGTTTCAGAAGCCAAGAGCCGGCGTGTGAGACCGAGAGGTTGAGAGCAGTGACTCTGGGCAGCGAATCGATCAGCTGGCTAGGTGACGTAGTGTCTAGAGGGGATGATGCAGGGAATGCGTACGGACTGCGTAGAGGTAGTGCAGGGTGATCCAGGTGGATATTGGTGGCCACCCGCCAATTCCACTTGGACCCCCACCATTGTTTCTTTCAGTTTTTCAGTTTCCTTAATTGTAGGACAATTTACTATTTTTAGCAGTTTTTTGGGTCCTAGATTTCTGGAGCTTTTTTGAGGCCCTAAACGATGTTTTTGGCAATCTACCGCCAACGATTTTATGTTTAAAATCGTCTTTTCCATCGTAGTCCTCGGAGAGATCTTTCAACCGGCTTATCATGCATGTCAAATGAAGATAATATGACCAAGTCGCGACCCTGGGAAGTTGGCTGTCCAACTCACCCCAACGGGGCCCATAAACTCTTGGTGTTACATCTCTTCGGGTTAAGGTTTTGGTTGTTTAGGGTTTACTCTTATTGTTCAATAATAAAAAAGCCCTTGAGCCTCATTGTAACGTAGTTCAGAGGCATGTAGCTGCCACATCTCTTCTCAGAGATAAGCTACCATCACCCGAGCTAGTCTTATTTCCATTCTATTTGTAAGCATATTTCAATATTTGATATTAATGAAATGAAGTGTTATTTCTACTGCATCTTTGTATTTATGGTTATATCTGTAATTTGTTGCGTTCCTGTTTAAATCCGGATTAGTGGTATCAGAGCGGTTTGCTCTTTCTCTGTTTTTCTTTGCATGTCCCCAACGAGGTCGGGATATAAGGAGTTAGGGCTTGAACTGGTTGAACCTTTGCAAGATCAGCCTCGCAAATCTTGACGGCCTCCCATGGCGGATGAAAAGAAAAACGAGGGGGTGGGAGATCCTATCAAAATCTTGCTCGAGGAAGCCCTCGAGCGACAAAGGAACACGATGATGGATAACTTTGCCCAGATCCTTCAGTGGCTACCCAGGGGTGACACATCTACTTCCGGCAGCTACTGTGGAAGCGCCACACACTTTAAGGTACAAGTTAACTTTGACATTCCCATATTTGAGGGTCAAATAGATGCAAAAGCTGTAGATAAATAGTTAAATCTGCTAGAAAGATATTTTTTCTGTTCATGATTTTCCAATCGGGAAAAGATCACCTTTGCACTTCTCAAATCAGCCCCCCACGTCAAGCACTGGTGGGAAACCTACTGTGAGTAGAAGGATGAAAGTACGAACTCAGTGCTTTTAGCCGCACCCACTTGGAACTCATTCCGGGATGCCATCAAGGAGCAGTACTACCCTGTCAGAAGCTATGAGGATAAATACATAAAGTGGACAACACTGCGACAGGGAAGGGACCAAGATGTGCCGAAGTTTACCAATGTTTTTCATACCCTTTGTACGAAGTTGGGTATCAAGGATTCTGAGAAGCATTTGATTCTCAAGTACCTCGGTTGCCTGCACAGGTACATCTAGGATGAGATGGAATTCCTAGACATCTCCTCGCTCGGCACGGCATTACCAATATGCAGTCAAGATCGAGCAAAAGTTTAAACAAAAAGTGAGACTTTGGATCTGCGAATCCGAAGCAAGGGAAAGGTGCCCCCAAATTGTAGAACAAAGGACAAAGCCAAGGTGGGGCGGCCCAAGACAACCTGCCAAAGCCGCAAGCAAAGAACAATGTCGCAAAGCTGAAGAACGGGAAAGTGGTGTGAGTTCCATAAGAGCTCCACTCACAAGTGAGTGTCGGGCCAAACAGTCACTGGTGGCCAAGCTAAAGGCTTTGAAATCAGATGCATGTTACGACTCTAAGTCAGAACCTGACAAGGGGAATGACAAAGGGAAGCATATTATCGATGCGGAACCCAGCGCAACCGTTGCCACCACGAAGATCTAGGAGGATACTGAAGATCCAAAGGAGGAGGAGGAGCGCCTCTTCCACTCCAGATGTGGGTAAAGGGTTCCCCGCTACAGTTCACTGTCGACAGCGGGAACCAAAAGAACCTCATTTCGGCAGAGGTTGTGAAGCGGCTGGGCTTACCGACCACAACACATCCACAACCATACACCATCGGGTGGCTTCACCAAAGACAGGATCTTCGCGTGAGTCAGCAGTGCCACCTTCCATACGACATCGAACCCTTCACAGATGAGGTATTATGTGATGTTGCTCCCATTGATGTTTGTGATGTATTATTAGGCGAACTGTACTTATGGAAGCGACATGCTGTGTATGAGTCAAGGCCTCGTGCTGTTATTGTTACTTTGGGAAATAAGTTATATAGGATATCGGAGGTAGTACCGCCTACCGCCATCTCTTTGGTTACTGCAAAACAATGCAATAAGCTCATTTCCAAAATCGGGAAATTTGTTTTCCTGATGATACACCCTCAGGGAAAGAAGAAGACGGTGGCCATGACCTCCAGACAAGACCCCTCCGCACGACAACAATAGATGGACAAGGTCGTGGAGGAGTACGAGGACATCTTCACCTCCCCCACAGGGGTGCCTCTGCACTGTCAAGTCAAGCACTCCATTAGTCTGACCCTAGGCGCACCGCTGCCCAATGGACCAATCTATTGGCACTCCGTTCTGGAAAACGATGAAATCAAGAGGCAGATTTAGGAGCTGTTGCATAAAGGTCTCATCCATCCGAGTTTATCGCCTTGTGGGAGCCCAATTGTGTTGGTACTGAAGAAGGATGGGACTTGGAGACTCTGTATTGACTACCGGGCGTTGAACAAGATCACTGTTTGGAATAGGTACCCGATCCCACGGATTGATGACCTTCTGGACCAATTGAAGGGGGCAAAATATTTCAGCGAGATCGACTTGAAGTCCGGCTATCACTAGGTACCAATCGAACCCTCCGATGTGTGGAAGACTGCCTTCAAAGCCAAGGAGGGCCTTTTCGAATGGTTGGTTATGCCTTTTGGGTTGACGAATGCTTAAGCAACCTTCATGAGGCTGATGGATGACATTTTTCGGCCATTCACCGACTCATTTGTAGTGGTATACTTGGATGACATCCTGATCTTCAGCTAGAGTTGGGAAGAGCACCTCCACCACATCCGATAGGTTCTCCAAACACCGCGGCAACACAAGCTGTGTGCCAATTTGGAGAAATGCACTTTTGGCATGACCTAGGTTCAGTATCTGGGATACATTATTGATGAACGAGGGGTGCATGTGGATCTAACCAAGATCCAAGTCATTCAGGATTGGCCAACCCAACCACTCTAACAGAGCTCCGTAGCTTTCTAGGTCTTGCCAATTTCTACCGCAGGTTTGTGTTGGGATTCTCTCATATCACTCGACCCTCGAGTCAAGTCACCAAGGGAGGAGCGAAAGCAAAATTCTTTTGGTCTGAATCTCAACAGAAGGCATTCACAGAGTTGAAATATCGCCTCTGCTCTGCACCAGTGCTCACTTTACTGGACTTATAACATCCATTTGAGATCGAGACAAATGCCTCTAACTATGCTATTGGGGCAGTCCTTACTCAACAGGGGCATCCAGTGGCATATCACAGTGAGACACTTTCAGACACAGTCTGGAAGTATCCCACTTATGACAAAGAGATGTATTCCATTGTGCAGGCTTGCCGACAATGGAAGCATTACATTTTGGGGAAGGAAACGGTCATCCACATAGACCACCGACCCCTGCAGTTCATACAGACGCAAGGGAAGTTGCAGAATGATCACTATCAAAAGTGGTCCACATACCTGTAGCAGTTCCATTTGAATATCAAGTATAAGAAGGGTAGCACCAATAATGTTGCAGACTGCCTCAATAGACCACCGATCATGGCATTAACCACCGTGCTCAACTCTTGTGGGCACGAGACTTCTGATTGGTCACTTCTCTACAAAAGCGACCCAGAGTTCGGCCATACACACCAGATGCTCTTAGAGGGTCAACAAGTTCCAAATTTTCACCTCCAGGATGCCTTGCTATGCCACCTGGGACACCTTTGTGTTTCTTCAAGCGAGCGAGCCAAGGTGATTTGGGAAGCGCACTATAGTTAGGCCGCTGGGCATTTCAGGGTCGAGAAAACAGTGGCAATATTGCAGAAGTATTTCTGCTCGCCGAATCTTCGACAGGATGTCGGGAGGTACATCAGATCCTGCATTGCCTGCGCCATTGCCAAATCGACCATCAAGAAGCAAGGCCTCTATACTCCGCTGCCTACCCCTAGTCGACCTTGGGAATCCATCTCCATGGATTACATGTCGGACCTTCCTTCTACTAAGCATGGCAACGACTGTGTTTTTGTGGTCGTCAACAGAATCTCGAAGATGGCCATTCTGGTGGCCTGCAAGAAGAATATCACAGCAGAAGCCACTGCTAAACTCTTCTTTGAACGAGTGTGGGTACACTTTGGGATCCCACAGTCTATCATCTCAGATTGGGACAATAGGTTCCTCAGTGCATTTTGGTTCAGTCTCTGGTCAATGCTGGACACCAAGCTCACTAAGTTCACAACTTTCCATCCCCAAACTGATGGCCAGACAGAGGTCGTCAATAGGATGATTGTACACATTCTGCGCATGTACAACTCAAAGCATCCATGCACATGGGATGAGAGCCTTCCCTATGTCTAGCACAGCTATAACTGGGCTCTCCACAGCTCGACTCGTCACAACCCTTTTCAGGTTTGCTTGGGATTCTAGCCACTATGTCCCATTGATGTGGCCATACCATTTGCAGCTACTCAGGCAGAATCGGCTCATGTCCAGTCAGAAGTCGACAAGGAAAACAACTTCATTGAGCACATCTAACATATCTGCCAGCAGGTCCATGAAATTCTAGAGAAATCAAATGCCAAGTACAAGCAGCGACATGATCAACATCGGGTGCCACACAGGTTTCGGGTGGGCGACAAAGTCTGGTTGCATTTGCAGAAGGAACGCCTTATCGGAGCCTATCATAAACTCAGACCACTCCGATATGGTCCTTACACCATTACCAAGGTTGTGGGTGACAATGCATTTAAGCTCAACATTCCCCCATTCCTTGGCCTGCACCTAGTGTTGAATGTGGACTGCCTTCGACCATACTTCCCACCATTGCTGGACACATCAGACATTGTAGAACAACTCACATTTACAGAGTTAAATCTAGATTGCATGGGGCAAGCCACAACTGATTGTATCATGGACATGTAGATCAAGAACACTCGCCAGCAGAAGATCCAACTGTATCGAGTTGTCAAAGTAGGCCAACCCCTTCACCAGGGCAAGTGGCTCAACAGGTACCAAGTTCAGCAGAAGTTTCCTCAACTCATGGAGGAATTCAACGCAATGGGGACCATTGCTTCCTAAGGGGGGAGGAATGATCCAGGTAGATATTGGTGGCCATCCGCCAATTCCACGTGGACCCCCATCATTGTTTCTTTTAGTTTTTTCAGTTTCCTTAGTTGTAGCATAGTTTACTATTTCTAGCAAATTTTCAGGTCCTAAACTTCTGGAGCCGTTTTGAGGCCCTAAACGACGTTTTTTGGCAATCTACCGCCAATGATTTTCTATCTAAAATCTCTTTTTTGTCGTAGTCCTCGGAGAGATCTTTCCAACGGCTTATCATGCACGTCAAACGGAGATAATATGACCAAGTCGTGACCCCGGGAAGTTGGTTGTCCAATTCACCCCAAAGGAGCCCATAAACTCTTGGTGTTACATCTCCTCGGGTTAAGGTTTTGGTTGTTTAGGGTTTGCTTTTATTGTTCAATAATAAAAGGGCCCTTGAGCCTCATTGTAACGTAGTTCAGAGCCACATCTCTTCTCAGAGATCAGCTACCATCGCCTGAGCTATTCTTATTTCCATTCTGTTTGTAAACATATTTCAGTGTTTGATATTAATGAAATGAAGTGTTATTTCTACTGCATCTTTGTATTTATGGTTATATCTGTAATTTGTTGCGTTCTTGGAGGCACCTCATCCAGTGACCATATCAACTGGGATTTTTCTCAGTGATTGTGTGAGGTAATCTCACAAATCTTTCTGCCAGTGTTTCTCTCACAATAACTGAATAACCCTTGAGGTATTTAGAATTTTCTGTTGCTTAATAATAATAAACCCTTAGATCTGCTACACCGGTTTTCCCGCATTGGGTTTTTCCAGAGACATTTGTCCAAAAATAACAGTGTTATTGTGTTGTATTTTCTTTCTTGCTCAGTCTCTTGTTTTTGCATATAAATTAATTAAGTGAAGGCTACAAGGTATGTATTTCAATATTTGCCGTAGGAAACTGCAAATAACTTGTTCACGTAAATCTAACAAGTACGAGAAATATCATCAGTGGCTGTAGTATGGATTCCGGTTTCGGAATTTTCACATCTCTTTGGATGTGTATTCTCCTCCATTATCAGATCTTAGTATCTTGATTCTTCTTTCTGTAAGGTTCTCCACTTCAGCCTTGAATTCTTGAAATTTTGTAAATACTTCATCCTTAGTTTTCATTAAGTATACCCAGGCTTTCTTGAATGATCATCTATGAATGTGACATAGTATAGATGGCCTCCAAGTGATTTTGGAGTCATAGGGCCACACACATCAGAGTGAATGAGATCCAAGATTCCTTTCGACCACGAAGCACTGCTTCCAAATGGTCTCTTGGTATTTTTGCCTAATGCACATCCCTTGCAGACACCTTCATGATCTTCCTTTAGATTCGGTATTCCATCTACTATGGAACTTAAAGTTGGAAGTATTTTGAAATGTAGATGACCAAACCTTCAATGCCAAAGTTCACATGGGCTAATCTCAGTGTGAACTAGGGCTTGCTTTATAGGAGATAGTAATCTGTAAAACCTTCCTTCTCGGATACCAATAACTTTAGCTCTATGTTGCACGAAACTTCTAGGAACCTGAAATTTAGGGCCATACTCGTACCTAAAACTCCAAAACTTGGCCGAAACTCGGCCATCTTGTAATCATCTATGAGAGTTAATATGGACTTCGTTTTTCTTCTAAATTGTCATCTATACGTCTTATTCTCTTTTTTTTTGCATGATATGTGTTATTCACTTTATATGTGTGTGTGTGTGTGTGTGACGTTTCGGCCGATGTTTCCATTTTTGGGAGGTGACGTTTCTAAACGTACCCATTTTGGAAACTCCAAAACGTTTCAGCGTTTCGTGCAACTTAGCTTTAGCTTGATCTATGTTTGAGTCTTTTCCCCAAACAACTACTTTTCCATCAGTGAAGGCTACTCTATCTCCTTTGTCTTCTAAACTTGAAATAGAAAGTAAATTTTTGTACAAACCTGGAACAAATAGAATGTTGTTGAGGTGGATGTTGCTTCCATCTTCGAGTTTTATGGAAGTTGATCCAATGCCTTTCACAGGATAGCTTGTTGTCTCCAAGTTCCACAGAGTAAGCAAATTTTCCTTTTTTTAAGGTCTTCAATCGGTTGGAGTGGCTAGTCACGTGCCTTGATGCACCACTATCAATTACCCAAATGTCTTCGTCTTGGAATGTACCAGAGAGAGCCGAGAAGAGACCTTCATCCCTTTCATTGGTTGATGCGTTCTTTGAAGAGAATAAGAAACTCCATGCTCCCTTGATACCTTTCTTGAGATGGCTTGCAATTTTCTTGATGACCTTCTTCAATGTAGAGGAGATCTTCATGATGCCCTTAGAGAACCAAAGCTCTGATTCCATGTTGAGAATTCAAAAGGGCAATGAATATGTTAATTCTCTTAACTTGATAATTGTTTGTGTTATCTTTTACTTATTAGCTTTGTTCGTTATTATTCCAATGTGCAATACATCAAACATCTACCAAAACAATGTGACGCAATATATAGGCTGCAATCCAGGGCCAAAACCCCTCCTCTTGAGGGGAAAACCCGTAAATCCCTTCTCTTCTTTTAGATCTTTCAATTGACGAATACCATGACCTAGAGACTCAGACAAATACCCTCCAAGATCAAGTCTACCACGGCCTCCTGCTGCAATATCTTCGACCTCCCAGTAGATCCGAAATTCTGCTCCCCTGCAACTGCTGTTGCTTCTCTTAGAGAGTTCGATCTCCCTCTTATAGCCTTCCTCTTGACTTTGCTTGCCTTGTCTTGAGTCTTAGGGTTAATAAGATGCCCTAAGAGACCTTCACTTGCCTTCCCTTCTCTTCTTATTCCAATATCGAACCACAGAAGATCCCAACGCAGAAACCCCAAACTTCGATCTTCATGAGAGAGATAGATAAGGTCCAAAACACTTCGACTTCCTCTTCTTTGCACTTCCTTCTTCGACTTCTTCTTCTTCTTCTTCGCATATCAGGAGATGAGTGAGTGATTCAAATGGAGGATGAGTTCCTCTCTCTATATAGGCTTCTTCAAGGGTGGACGTGGCTCTTCATGTAGGCCGATTTGATCTTGGAGGTATTTTGACACTTTAAAGACAAAATAATTTTTTCTTTACAATTTACAATGTGCCCATAGGGTCTTCAATATATGACAATGACTCTTATACCTAGGACAAACCCTAGAAACACTTAATGGGTGCTTGGCCTATAAAATAAAAGAACTTGAGCAAGAATAATAATTTCTTTTCATTTTATATTTACAAGAATACATTTCATGCTTATGAAGACCGAACTTAGTTACACATTTTTTCAACATTTCTAGTCTTGCATGAACCATGTGTTTCGTGGGCAGTTGCAGAAATTTGTGTTGGCGTTCTTCAATGATATTTTGATCTATAGTTGGACCTGGGAGGAGCACTTGCAACACTTGGATAAGGTGTTGTGTATTTTGGAGGAGAAACAGTTTTACACAGCTGTCCGAGTGTGAGGTCGGGTTAACAAAGATGCTTTATTTGGGGCATATTATTGGTTAGGATGGCGTGAGAGTACATGAGGAGAAGATCAGGGCCATCCGGGACTGGCCAGTGCCCTTGAATGTGACATAGTTGAGGGGTTTCGTGGGTAGCTGTACCTACTATAGGAAGTTCGTGAGGGCTTCTCTCAGTTAGCAGCTCCCCTCACCGATTTGATGAAGAAGGGGGCATTTGAGTGGACAGATGGAGCACATGAGGCTTTTGAGCGCCTCAAACAAGTTATGAGCAGTTGCCCGCTGCTAGCTCTCCCAGATTTCACACAACTCTTTGTACTTGAGTGCGATGCATCAGGGGAGGGCGTAGGAGTAGTCTTGATGCACGGGGGACACCCAATAGCTTTCGAGAGCCAGAGGTACTACCGCACGAGAGGTTGTACTCCATCTACGACAAAGAGATGCTAGCCATCATGCATGTGCTAGCCAAGTCCAGACAGTACTTGGTGGGAAACAAGTTCCGGGTGAAGATAGACCACAACAACCTTAGATTTTTCTTAGAGAAGAAGCAACAACAAGAGAGGCAACAAAAGTGTGTGAGCAAGCTTCAGGCATATGACTTTGACATTGAGTATGTCAAGGGTAAACACAATGTGGTAGTTGATGCGTTGTCCAAGACGCTGGCCGCCATTTCCTTGATGAGTATTGTGCCAGATTGGAGGGCGTAGTTGCTAGTGGAGTATTCAAAGGACTGATTTGCATGTGAGGTCCTTGATGGTGTAGTGACAGATGACCGGTACAGGGTGATGAACGAGGTGATTTACTTTCGGGAGTGGACTTATATAGTGCCCAACTTCTAGTTGAGGGAGAAGATCATGTAGGCTTCCCATGACTCACTGTTAGCAAGGCATCAGGGGTTTACCAAGACATACAAGGCTATCAGGGATCGCTTTGCATGGAGGGGCCTTAAGGATGATGTTCTAAGGCATGTCCGGGAGTGTGATATGTGCCAAAGGAACAAGGGTGAACAAACACACCTTGTTGGGTTGCTACAACCTCTTTCTATCCTTGAGGGAAAATGAGAGAGCATATTGATGGATTTTATTACCGGGTTGCCCATAGTCCAGGGCAAGAATTGCATATACGTGGTGGTAGACAGATTGACAAAGTTTGCCCATGTCTTCGCTATTTCAGCCCGATCTTTAGCATCACAAGTGGCTGAATTGTTTTTCAAGGAGGTATTTCGGCTTCATGGTCTTTCAAAGACCATTGTCAGTGACCAGGACAACAAGTTCTTGGGGGCATTTTGGTAGGAGTTGTTTCGACTGGTGGGCACAAAGCTCACCCCAAGTACTAGTTACCATCCCCACACTGATGGGCAAATGAAGATAGTCAACAAATGGCTGAAGGGCTACCTACACAACTATGTGACAGGCCATCAACGTGCATGGATACAGTGGTTGCATTTGGGCGAGTATTGCTACAACACAATGTACCACATGTCCATAGGTATGTCTCCATTTAGAGCTTTATATGGTTATGATGCATTATCTTTCGCTAATTTGATGTTTGGAGATAGCAAGGTCCCTAGGGCCAAGGATTGGATTTGGGAGAGCCAAGATGTCTCGCGGGCTCTCAAAGATAACCTATAAACTGTGCAAAACCAACAAAAACTCAAGGCAGACAACAACCGAGTGGAAGGTAGCTTGAGGCTGGGGATTTGGTCTTCCTGAGACTTCAACTGTACAGATAGTCGACACTCAAACAAAAGGGGGCCGAGAAGCTCAAGCCCTGCTTTTATGGGTTGTACATGGTCACTAAGAGAGTTGGGGAGGTGGCATATGCGCTGGAGCTACCTCGGGGCGCTGAGTTCATAACATTTTCCATGTATCTTGCCTGAAAAAGACACTAGGTTAGCGGGCGACAGCAGATACAGAGCTACCACCCATGGATGATGAAGGGCACTTGGTTCTAGAGCCAGAGGCTATTTTGGACACCCTTGAGAGACACTTGCTGAACAATGTCCTCAAAGAAGTTTTGATCAGATGTAAGAATTTACGTAATGAGGATGTCACTTGGGAGAGAGAGCAGATACCTCAACATCCTTCATTGTAGATGCAACATTTTGGTGGGGAAGACTGTGATATTCCCACTTAGCAATATTGCTAAGGGGAAATATCAATTTTTCCCATTTTGTCTTATTTTGCATTTGTACTTCGGAAAAGTGGGTTTTGGGGCCCCATTTTAATTTTGAAGCTAAGGAAAGGCCCAAACATTAGAGAAAGGGGAGAAAATCGAAGTGCTAGTGGAAGGTGGGGACCACTCATGGAGAAATACGACCCCCCTAGGAAATGCACACTCCTTGGAGGGAAAATGATGGGAGTTCGATGGCTGGGCCCACATGCGAAATTGGGAGGCAAATTGACAAAAGATGAGAAGACACTCATTTTTGGCATTCTTGATCAATTGAGCATTTACCTTGACTAGCATGCTTGAGATGGAGGCCAAGTCTGCATGTGCTGTTGAGCACAAGAGATTTTCAGGCAAGAATCTCGTCCCTTGCTTCGGTGGACTCCGAGTGCTAGCCCTAGGAGGGAATTCCATCAGTTTCAGATCTATCCAGGGGCATTTCAGTGTGTTCTTGGAGCAGCTTCATTTGAGACAACTTAGGCTTGTGCAGTCCCTTTCTTTGCCACACATGGGACACAAAGGAGGTTGATTTTGGGGCTGAGTGAAGCATAAAAACTGATAGCTTGTAGACTTGAATGTAAAAATACACAAGAGGTATTTAATAATAATAATTTATTATATATAAAAAATGTACAAGTGATGATTGTTTTTTTCCCATAAGGAAAAAGTCGTAATTTCAATTAATTTGGAGAAATTACATTTTGCATATGCTGAAGCATTCATAAAGTGTTCAGAGACAACCCTGAAAGGAGCCTCCATAGTCATAACTCCACACATGGAATACTAGTGACAGAGGCTGTACATGCCCAGAACTAGTAGAAACAGAGAATATATCTCATCACATTCTGGCTCTACGCAGAGAGCACTACAAAAACTGATACAGCTGTAGATGAGTCATCATTTGCTATCATAATCAATAAACTGCAGGATAGGAGCATGATTTTATGTGGGTCAGGAGACCCAATCCTATTGTAAATCATGATAAGGTCGGTGATAGTGCTGATAGAAAGTACCATCAATTACCTCTTGTATTAGCCAGTGGTCATTTTGATTTAGTACTGCTTCTTTAGATAGCTGGTCCGCCTCGGTGTTTTGTTCCCTGTATATGTGACTGCATTTGAAGGATTCGAATGTAGAGATCAGTCTTTTTGTCTCTTCAAGGATATGTCTCAGAGAGTCAGCATGACAGTGTGTTGTGTTGTTTAGCTAGTTGCAGACAATTTGTGAATCCCCATATAATTGAAGGTGGCTACACTGTTTTTGAATCGCAAAATGAATGATATGTTTTGCTATGCTTAACTCAGCAAAATTATTGGTGCCTCTGCCCAGCTTGATCTGTAGTTTGTAATAATGGTCATCACTGAGATATAACAGCGCTCCGCCTCCGCAACCTGTATCTTGAGCAGAACCATCGAAGAATGCCCAAGGCTTTGTTTTGTCCAGATTTAAAGGCCTGTTTGTGTGGATGGTATTTTTTGGATTTGCCTCCGGCAGTAATTCATAATCAGCGATGGTGTGTCTCAGAATGACAGGCCAGTGGGGCGCCTTGTTTTGGAAAATAACCTGGTTTCGAGCGATCCATATCGCCCAGCAAACAAGTAGTGGCATATTATTGGATTTGCCTGTATGCAAGCGGCTCCAATCGCTCCACGCCTCCATGATGTTCGGCCCCTGCCAGGCTTTGAGTGATGGATTGTGTATAGATATGTTATGCCAGAATTCTTTTGTAACGTTGCAAGTTAGGAACAGGTGTTCGGTGCTTTCCTCTTCAGAACAGCACAAATGGCATCTAAACGGACCATGGAATGAGCGCTTTTTAAGATTGGTTCCTGTGGGGATTTTATCGAACAGGATATTCCACATTAAGAGCCTGGTGCGCGGGGCAGCGTCCAGCTTCCAGAGGTCTCTCCAGATGGGAAGAATAGTCGGGGGCTTAAATGCTTCCATGAGTCTTAAATATCCCAACCTGGGGGAGTATAATCCATGGTTTGCAATTGCCCAAATAATTTCATCAGGGCCTTCTGTGAGTCTGACGTGCGCCTGTGTAAGAGCGTCTAAGTAAGCTTGCCATTCATCTTGCCACTGTGCGGGTATCTCCAGTACACAGTGGGTTGCCCAAGCCTATTGCAGAAGGGTGGAGTTCGCGCTGTCCCCAATTTGATTTATATGTGTGATGCCTCTGTTGTGTAAGTGCGCGATCAAGTCATCTGTTAACCTGTGCGAATTGCCGCACCCCACCCATGGATCCACCCCAATCCTTACACTGTTTCCATTTCTGATTCGCCAGGTGATACCTTCCCGCAGTAGAGGAAGAGATTGTAGGACAGCTTTCCAAATGTTGGATATATTGCGTCCAGGATCGTGTTGTTGCCGGAACCAATCCATGAGATGCATCGGTTGTATGTATTTGCTCTGAGCAACACGAGACCATAGGCTGTCAGTGGTTAGGAGTTTCCAACCGAGTTTGGCAGCCAGAGCCTTTGCAAAGAGTTCGAGATTCTTAATGCCCCATCCGCCCCAGCGTTTGGGCCTAGCAATGGTGACCCATTTCGCCCAGGAAAATTGCTTCCCAGTATGATGACCTTTCCATAAAAATCTGGCACATATATTTTGTAATCTGTTCAGGATGCCGCGTGGTATCCAAGCCAAGGTCATCCAGTATACTGGAGTGGCTTCGATAACTGCCTTTATGAGAGTCAATCGACCAGCTCTTGAGAGATATCTGTGATACCAAATCAATAATATTTTCTCCACCTTTGCTATTAACCAAGTCCAATCTGCGATCCGGTAGCCCAGGGGTTTAAGTCTGCACCCCAGATATTTGATGCCGTCAGCTAGTGTTAATGTGGTGAAGGGGAAACGACGAGATGCATATACAGATTCTTGTTGGGAGCATCCGACAGCCGATATGGTTGATTTGCTTTCGTTTATCTGCATACCTGTAGCCTGCTGGAAGAGTGCAAATATATTCTGGAGGGAAGCAATGTCACCTAAGCATCCATTAAGAAAAATGAGAATGTCATCAACAAATAAAAGGTGAGTTAGATAAGAATTTTTAGAGACATTGATGCCAGTGATCTGGTTCCTATCCCGGGCGGATGTGATGAGTCTACTCAAGCCTTCCATGATGAGAAGGAATAGAAGCGAAGATAAGGGGCAGCCTTGCCGAAGCCCTCTAGCAGAGGTAAAGAAAGATGTGGCCTCTCCATTGAGGAGGACGCTGTAAGCTACGTCAGTAATGCAGCTCATAACCCATTTAATAAAGATATAGGGAAAGCCAAGGTGTGTCAGAAGCAGTCTGAGGTAGAGCCAATTGGCTCTATCGAAAGCTTTTGAAAGGTCAACCTTTAGAATTAGGCCCTTTTGTTTTTTGATATGAATAGAATGTAAGAGCTCTTGGGCTGTAGCAATGGCCTCATGTATCTGCCTGTGACTGAGGAAAGCGAATTGTTCAGGAGAAATGTGGCGAGATAAAATAGGCTTAAGACGATTGGCAATTATCTTGGCAATAATTTTATAAAGGCAGTTGCAGAGGGATATGGGGCGGAAGTCATCAAAAGTGGTCGGATGATTGGCTTTCGAAATAAGGGCAATGAAAGTGGATTTATTAGCGGAGGAAATTCTGCCATGTCTTCTGCAGTGCTCAATAATGCGGAGGAGATCATTGCCCAGTATATCAAGGAAAGCAATGTAAAATTCGATGGTCCAACCATTAGGGCCAGGGCTGCGATCTTTCTTAAACCATTTAATGGTGGCTTCGAGTTCATCCATGGTCACTTCTTTGGTGAGGTCCTCTGTTTCTTCTTGTAGAACAAATCTGGGAAAGTGTTCAGCCACTCTCATAATCTCCAGGATATTGGCCTCTCTAGGAGCTGAATAGATACCCTTGAAATGATTGACAGCTAATCTGGCTAAGTTGCACTGAGATGAAATTAGCTGATTCTATTCATCCCTTAATTCCCATATAGTATTGATGGTTTTGCGGCCATTGGTAAATTTATGGTAGAAACTGGTGTTGTCGTCCCCCTTGGTGAGCCATATAGCCCTACTGCGCAACCTCCAGCTTGTTTCTCTATCCTTCAGAATCTGGGATCGCTTGGCAACGAGGGAGTTATACTGTTCTTTGCTTCCCTCGTTGGGAAAGATACCTTCAGTGGAGTCCTCAAATGTGGCAATGGTCCTCTCAGCCTCCTTCAAAGTGTGGTCATCACGAATGCGCTTCTGGTGAGCCCAATGCTTGGATATTCGCTTTAGTTCGGAGAGTTTTCTAACAAAGCCAGCAGAATGTTCTTCATGTTCCCTGATAGGATTGTTCTGCCAATATTCAGATACCAATTGAATGTAGGAGGGGTCTTTTAACCATGAGGAATTAAATTTAAAGGGGCTCTTTATCTTGTTGTAGCTGTCAACCGTCTCCAAAAAAATAGGGCGATGATCGGATATGCCCCCGGAACCGACCCATTGCCTGATGCGCGGCAGTTTGTTGTATAGTGGTTCCTTGAGCAGAAATCTATCTAATCTTCTGGTCAAGCTCTGTGCACCGCTTCGATTGTTGGACCAAGTGTGCTGTAACTTGGCAGTGGGCGTGTCTACCCAATGGTGCGCCTCCAACAGGTTGGAAATGGTATCCGAGAAAGTGTCTACCTGGGCAGAGTGCCCCCACGATTCGCAGAAACCCAAGGTGAAATTTAAGTCGCCACCGAGAATAATGTTGTCCTCCTTCAATAAATCAGATTCCAAAAGCGTGCTTCAGAAAGTAGTCCTGTTTGAACATGGGCCATAAACGTTGATGACACGAAGGTCCATATTCATGGAGAGAATATAAACGTCCAGGCCGATGAAACCTCTGCCGCCCCAACTGTTACGGATCATGACAGCTCTGTTGTGGATTCCAATAGCTAATCCACCCGATCTCCCTGATTCGTCTATGGCATGAAAAGTCCAGTTAGGCATCCAGGAGTTGAGAGACTGGACAAGGGTGTCGGCGGGGCAGAGGGTCTCTTGAAGAAATATAATGTCAATCTGAGATGTAGAGAGCAATCTCCTGAGAGCTAGTTTTTTTGGGGAACTAGCAAAGCCCCTGCAGTTGAAAGAGAGTACTTTCATGGTGGATGGGGGACAGGGCCATCCTTCACTCTAAGGGCCCAGGTAATTGTTTGCTGTCGTCCAATGGCAATCTCGGCATCAGCTGTAAGTCTGGCTTTGGAGATACATGGAGGTCGACCCCGAGAATGCTTATGGGGGACAGGGGCAAAAACGATATCTAGACCAATAGCATCATAACCACAATCTTTAGTTCTGGATCTGAGGGCATATCGGGGGGAGGGGGGGGATGGAGCGAGTATATCGGAGATGGAGGAGGTGTGCAAGGAGGGCAGACTCGGGGATATGGTGGGAGAGGGGGCCGAAATGGAGCAGACAAGGGGGGGAGTGGAAAGGGGCGCAGAGCGCTCAGAGGGAGCCCCAGAGAGATTTCCAAGAGAGCAGCATGGCGGCCTAGTGCTATGATGAAACGAAGAGCCAACAGTAATAGGAGATGCCGGATGTATATGAGGGGAAGAGTCATTGGAGACCATAGTTACCTCCTCCATCTGTACAGGGTCAATGCGCGTGCTGTCTGGCTCTGAGCGAAAAGGATGATCGGCTGTGATACCCGGAGACTCCTGTGTAGCGGCATCCAACTTATGCATTTCCTGGGGCTTCTCAGACAGAGGCCGAGTGTGAAATGGTGGGGGGGGTGCAGGGGCCTCCTCCCGACCAATCTTCTTATCTTTGTGAAGTAGTGGGCAATCCCGGTATAGATGACCAACAAGGTGACATCTTCGGCACCTATACGGGATCCCTTCATAATCAATAAGCTGTTTCCGTGTCGAGTCCGCCAATGAATAGTAATATGTTCTTGTAGACCACCCCTGGTGTCCAGGTTAATTAGGATGCGAGCATAAGACATCTTACCAGATTGTAGAAAGGACCTATCGTAGTCCAAGAAGGTGCCCATTGCATTCCCGATTCTTCTGAAAATGTCTTCGGACCAATACTGAAGAGGGAGGCCTGGGAGCCGAACCCATATAGGCCCAATACCAATCTGCTCTGTTTCGGGATCAAACATGGGGGTCCAGCGCTTAAGGAGGACTGGGGTATGATCAAAATGCCATTGTGAGGTCAATACCCAGTTAGCATGTTCGACCTGAACGAACCTTAAAGCAAACCAACCTCTGATTAGAGTCTGTACAAAGGGGCCATCCTTCAGATGATATCCCCACATTTCAGATGCCCAGGCCTTTAAACGAGTAGCCGAGTATTTCCGACCCCTGATGCGACCCACCAGGACTTTGTCTGCATGATCCATAATTTCGCCCCACTGAATGTCCTCCTCAAGTCTGAGGAAGATATCCTCTGGTTTGGATTTGAAGCATCTGTATTTCTTTTTGAGGTCGGGAGCCGGGGATGTGCTCGGAGCTCGTTTCGTAGTCGAGTCGGTCCCAGATGAGGGGGGAGGGATATGGGCAGGTGAAGAGGGAAAAACGGTATCACTGGGGAATTGTAACGGATCTGAGAGGGGGGGGGGTGTGAGAGCAATGACCAAGAGGGGTTCCGGTATTCAGAATGTCGACCACCGAAATATTGGGGGGCGGAGCAGAGGGGGAAATCCTCATAACGGAGGCAGAGAGGGGATCGGAAAGGGGGAAAGAGGGATGTTCCACCGCAGATCCGAGGGTCGCCGATGGGAGAGGCAGCGAGGTAAGTGCTGGCCAGGTGGAGGGTATGTCCAGAAGAGAAACAGGGCAAAGATGTGACGGATCCCCAGTAGAAAATGAAACCAAATTATTGTATTGATCCGGGGTGTACATACCATGAGAAACGGACAAGGGGGTGCGCCAGATAGAAACCCCTTCCAATGGGTCTGCTGTGTAATCGACTGCTTCAAGGTCCTCCATGGTGTCAGAATATGCCCCAGATCAGCAGGATGTTCAGTTGTTTAGAATGCAGAGTCGTAATGAATCCCCCAAGTCAGTAGGTACCAGGTGTCAATAATGAGTTCCAAGACAGGATTCCTGTAACCTTTCGATTAAAATCAAGCCCGCCGACAAAGTATAAGGGGAGAGTAGGGGTGCCTGCAGAATGCCGGTTGTCAATGGAGGTTCAATGAATCAGAAACTTGCAATCGATACTGTAAAACCCTAACCAAAACCGCCGCGTTCTTGCGCCTCTCGCTCCATCGCTCCTCCTCTCTCATGTTCATGTTATCCTACAAGTGATGATTGTTACAATGAGGACCCGCATATATATACCTAAGCAGGTGTCCTTTCGTGACTGGGCATGTTTTTTAGACATGCCTTTTCACTTAACATAATGACTATTTAACCTAATCAATATTTGATTATTTATTATTTACATTATTTTATTTATTTACTTGTTATGAATTATATTCATAACATAGCCCCTTCCTTCAGAAGCTTTGTCCTCAAAGCTTATTGTCAGTTGTTTCCTTCAGTTTGTGTTTGTCATCTCTGCATATGTAATTTGCTGTCAGTGGTAGCTCAGGGTGTATAATTTGCTAGTAACTTTATTGGTAACTCTATTTTGAACCCAGGGTTTTTTTTTTCTTTTTATAATTCTAATTTTTGTTTTTAAATAACTCTAATTTTTTTTAAATACTTTTAATTATTATTATTAATTTGTATTTAATATATAACTATATTAAAATTAATTATTATAGTATAGTTTATTAACTATATTAAAATTAATATACATATAGTTCATATTAATGATTTATTTTTTATTTTTTAATTAATTTATTTTTTATTCTAATTTACCAACCAAGTCATCTTACGAACCGGTGTGACATTCTTTCCTAACCCTTAGAACAATATTTTTGACAACGTTTGTGTGGAGGTCATAGCGACATCGAGAATTGTTGCAGCAGGGAGAGATAGGTTGCCACGGGGACGCGGTGATTGAAGGGTGAAGAGGCGCTTTAGCGGGTGGTGGTCGAGCAGGGTATGTCGAGAACGGGGGATAAGCACGGGGAGCAACAAACACTGGGGGAGCAGCGTGGGGGAAACAACGGGGGAGTAGCGGGGACATGGCTGTCGGGTTGCTGTGGGACTATGTTGCCGGTGCAACAACGGGAGGGACAAGCAATGTTCAAAGGAAATGGGCGGACAGTCGAGACTTTTTGTCGGAGGGTGTTAGACTGCACGACAGACAACGTCGGAAAGGCAGAGGTGTCAGAGCAGCCGGTCGGAAGTCATTGTCTTTTATTACCACAACAAATGAATGGACTTTGTTCTTGAACTCGATTTAGCTGCATCCTAGAGTCTTTTTCAATTTAGTGTCTTTAATCACTACTCTCACCTTCATCATTTCATCTGACCTTCCAGCTGTAGCATATGTATTTGACAACAGTACATAGTTTGCAGTGTTATCAGGGTCTAATTTAAATAGATGTTTAGCAACATATTTTCCTAGCTTGCACCAAGCAGTGCCCCACCACACACCAGCATTGGGTTCCATTGGCATTTGCCTGATTAAGGTGAGTGCTTCTTTCATGTGCCCAACTTGTTAAAATTGGCAACTAGGGTCAAATTCCATGTGGATCACCTTATTTATGGCTTCTGATATTTTCCCTAGATTCCTCTCATTGAGAGGTGTAGGATTGATCTAAAGATCATCCGATTCTGATAAGTATTTATGGAGATATGAATTTATTTTGATTATGGACAAATTGTCAAGGTCGGCCAGCAAACTTATGTAGGCTCAGAAGCCCAACAGTCATGTCTATTCATCCTCAATGTTTGCATATAAATACAATGAGCCTTCTTCTTCATTTGGAAAATTCATTCACTCATCTTCTCTCTCTCCCCTACGCATAAAAGGAGCCTCTCTCTCTCTCTCACACGTGTGGCTAAAAAGAAGACGTCATAGGGCAAGGAAGACGCAGAAAGAAGGACGCTAGGGCAGCAGGTCATCTCATTGACTAGCGTTGACCAAGCATTGACCATCTAGAAGTGTGGATTGGGTGTGGTTGCCTCTCCTAGGCAAGGCACAATTTTTGGCACGAAAACCGAGGTGATCTGACCTTTGGTTTGACCGGTGTTGACTGCCCTAGTTTAGGGCTGCAGGTTGATTTCAGAAATCTGCTATTTGACTGTACTTTAGGGGTTGTTTCTTCAGGCCGTTCAAGGGCAAGTTGACCGGAAATTGACCAAGCATATTGGAGGTCAATTTCATTTAGTTTGACTAAGTTTGACTTTGCTGATCTAGGGTTTGCTGCTACTGATATAAAATTATAGAATTCAGATTTTGTACTATTTCTCTCTGCTGAACTATTGAAGATAAAAGAAGATTTGATCAAAGGGTTTCCTCGCATTGGGGTTTGTCCCTGGCTAGCCGCCACATCTTGTCTCTTGTCTTGGCTTGTTTTCTGTTGATCGTTTAATGTTCTATCTGCACTTTACTTAATGTATATGTGATTGCTAATTTGTGGGTAATAAGAAGAAAAATAAGGAAATTGCTCTAAGCATAGAACATACCATAATTTAACATGGTATCGGAGCTGAGGTGAAGACAAAGCCCAAGCAAGAGTAAGAGCAAGAGCAATCACCGAAGAGAAGGTTGGCAAGGCTATCTTAAAGAAATCATGGGGTCCTCAACACTCTTCCCTGCTAAAGACAAACTCTGTGAGAAGTCTGACTATCATGGTTGGAAGATGTCTCTCGATCTAACATTAGAAGAACAGGAAGTGTTGGACCATGTGAGAGGCGGAATTGTTGAGCCTCCATCAAATGCATCCACTGCTGCTAGGAACAAATGGACCAAGGGAGAAGTCAAAGCAAGGAAGATCATTTGAGACTCTATAGGCAAGCGCTTGGTGGCCTATGTTTCCAAGCTGAACACCTCCAAGGAAATCTATGATAGACTGGTGAGTTTATTTAAAGTTAATGATGCAAATTAAGTCTTGTTTCTTAGAAAAAAGCTGAAGGAAATTAAGAAGGGCAAAGATGAGAGTATGCAAGCATATTTCTTGAGGATCACCGAGATCAAGAATGATCTCCTATCTATTGGGAAAGTAATTCCTGACAGGCAAATGACACTCACAACTCTTGGAGGACTGCCATCTGAATGGTATACATTCAGGACTACTCTTCTCAACAATAACGTAATTCCTGGATTTGACGAATTAATGGCCAGATGCATTGAAGAAGAAACGAGGATGGAAGAGTAAGAAATGCCCATACTTAAAGGTCATCCCTTTGCCTTTTCTTCTCATACTAAAAGAAGAAACAATTCCGAGGCTAAATTCAAAGGAAAGGCTGGACCAAAGGGTGGAAGAAAAGGACGATGTTACAATTGCAATAAAACAGGTTACTATGCAAGGGAGTGCCCTGATAAAAGGGACTCACACCGGGATGATGATCAAAATCCCTCTCAAGGCAATCAAAGGAATGGCATGTCAAATGGCAGAGGTAAAAGAAGTGCTGGAAATCAAGGAAGAGGACAACCATTCAAGAAGGCAAGAAATTCCAGGTATGAATCTAACACTATTAACAATAAGGAAGATGAATATTATCTACCAACAACTCTATCTACTACTGCTCCCCCAGACTCACTGGGAAATTGGCTTATTGATAGTGGTACCTCAAGACACTTCACTGGTTACAAAGAAGCTCTCTATAATCTGATAGAGAAGGAAATCAACCTGGAAATTGTTCTTGGAGATAATTCAAAATATCCCGTGAAAGGCGTAGGAAATTTCACTCTTCAATTGAATCAGGGTAATACCATCCACTTACAAGATGTATTATATGTATTTGATCTCAAGAAGAACTTGGTGTCCATTTCGGCAATGGAAGACAAAGGCTACAAGGTGGCCTTCAGTGATGGCAAGATACGTGTATGGAAAAAGAACTTTAAAGATGCTTTTACTCTTGGGTTTCGAGTTAATTCATTATATCAGGTCGGAGGAAGTCCGCTGGGTGTCATGTCTTGTGACACATCTCTTCAGTCCGAACTATGACATCGAAGGTTTGCTCACCTTCATTATAAAGCTCTAACCGATGTAAGAAAAATGGTGACCAGGATGCTTGAGTTCAGATTAGAGCAAGAAAGTGTATGTCCAGGATGCGCTGAAGGAAAGCTAAAAAGGGGACCTTTCCCCTCAAGCCAAAGCAAGACCTTTGATATATTGCAGTTGGTTCACTCAGACATATCCGGTATGATGCCTGTGAACTCCTTGGGAGGATATTTATATTACCTCACTTTTACAGATGATTATTCTCGCAAGACTTGGATATACTTCTTGAAAAAGAAGGATGAAGTGTTCTCCTGGTTTCGGCACTTCAAAGCCTTGTTCGAGAATCAAACTGAAAAGAAGATCAAGATCTTAAGGACTGATAATGGGACTGAATATGAATCCAATGAGGTCCATGACTTTTGCAAAGAGGCTGGCATTAAGAGGGAGACTAGTACACCATATACCCTTGAGTAGAATGGTGCGGCGGAAAGGAAGAATCGTACAATTGTGGAAGCTGTCCATGCTATGCTCCATGATCAAAGACTTCCGAAGTTTCTATGGGCTGAAGCTGCAAATACCGCCGTATATGTATAAAATTGATGCCCTCATCAAGCATTGGGTTCCAAGACTCCCGAAGAAATGTTCTCTGGTAAGAAATCTGATGTATCTCATTTTAGAATTTTGGAAGTCCTGTATATTTTCATGTGCTGAAAGAGAAAAGGAATAAATTGGGTGCATCTGGAAAGAAAGGAATCTTCATGGGCTATAGCGAAAATACTAAGGGCTATAGAATCTATGTAGCTGGTCAAAGGGAAGTCGAGATTAGTCATGATGTCACCTTTGACGAAGATATGGCTCTTAGCAAAGTAGACAATCTTCCTACTTTAAGGGGATCTAAAGAAGCTAACACTGGGGAACCGAAGGGAAAGGGAGATGAGATGATGCCGGATGTGGAAAAACCTATGGATCCTATTGATCCTCCTCCACAGGAGCCTTCCTCTTCTAGGAAGATGCCTTCATGGCTTAGGGGGACACTTGGTGATGCTGAAGGACACATTGCACCCAGAGGAACCTTCCGTGAAAGTAAGAAGCCGAACAGATATCAAAGATACCTGACCATTGTGAGCACAATCATCCAAAATGAGCCTTCGTCATTCACAGATGCCGTCAAGCATCAAGTATGGAAGGATGCTATGACCGAGGAATATGTGTCCATTATGAAAAACGATGTTTGGGATGTGGTCCCCAGACCATAGGACAAAGCAGTTGTCACTTCAAAATGGCTTTACAAGATAAAGCATGTAGTTGATGGAAGTGCAGAAAGGTATAAGGCTTGTTTTGTTGCTCGTGGCTTCTCCCAGAAGGAAGGTATAGGCTATGACGAAGTATTTGCACCTGTTGCCCGATATACCACCATCCGCTCGATCATAGCCCTTGCTGCTTCGCAAGGATGGGACCTACATCAGATGGATGTCAAGACTGCATTCTTACATGGTTCAATCAAAGGGGAGGTCTATGTGGAGCAACCTGAAGGATTTGAGATTTATGATCGAGAATCTCATGTGTGTAGGTTGAAGAAGGTTGTCTATGGGCTAAAGCAAGCACCCTGAGCATGGTATGAGAGGATCAATAGCTACTTGATGAAGCTGGGATTCACTAGGAGTGAAGCCGACCTTAACCTTTACTTTAAGGTTATAGATGACAAGCCTCTCATACTGGTGCTACATGTTGATGACCTCTTTCTAACAAGTGCAAACCCTCTCATTCACGAATGTAAGAGGGAGCTGGCTTCTGAGTTTGAGATGAAAGACCTAGGACTTATGCACTGTTTCCTAGGACTGGAGTCTGGCAGAAATCAGGGGAGATTTTCCTATCTCAAGGAAAATATGTGGTGAAGATATTGGAAAGATTCGGCATGGTGGACTGCAAGCCCGTAACTACCCCGATGGAGCTTGACTTCAAGAAGTTAAGCGGTAGTGTTGCCGGACCTGTTTTACATAATGCTATTGAGTATCGTCAACATTGTTGAAGCATTAATGTTCTTGGTGAACTCCCGTCCGGATGTATGCTTTGCAGTCAACACATTGAGTCAACATATTGTTGAGCCTCATCACTCACATTGGATTGGTGCCAAGAATTTGTTGAGATATCTTCGTCGCACAATCACTCATGGGTTGAGATACACTGCCAGAGATGTGAGACTACTTGGGTATACTGATGCTGATTGGGCAGGCAGTGTGGTGGACCGAAAAGAACTTCTGGGTGCTGTTTCTCTTTGGGATTTGCCTCGATACCCTGGATGAGCAGGAAGCAGAAGTCGGTGGCTTTGAGCACCGCCGAGGCATAGTACATTGCTGCTAGCATGGCCTCCTGTGAGGTAGTCTAGTTGTGAAAGATCTTCAGTGAGCTGTTTGGATTTACATTGGTTACCACCTTGATCCTATGTGACAACCAGAGCGGGATCCGTTTATTAGAGAATCCTGTATTTCATGATCGCTCCAAGCATATCGATATCAGTTACCACTATATTCGAGATATGGTGCAGCGAGGAGCAATAAGGGTCCAACATATCGGTACAGATGAACAGGTCGCCGACATTTTGACAAAGCCCTTAGGAAAGGTCAAATTCCTGACTTTCCGAGAACGACTTGGTGTCGTTCAAAGACCCTCTTATGAGGGTCGAGTATGATGTATTGAGCTCTGGGAGCTCTAGGGGGGGCACAGGGTACTTCTTGGAGTGACATGTGACCACAAGGCGACTCACCATCCCCTGGTGGTGCACTATGTACAGGGTAAAGGTTCAACCTTCCCCTGTGACACCCCGTGTCGACTGTGGAACAGGATGATTAGTTCTCTTGTGGGCCAAGATGATTCGTTCTCCGTGGTGATTGTGGAACAGGATGATTAGTTCTCCTGTAGGCCAAGATGATTAGTTCTCCGTGGCATCCACGGGACATGATGATTCGTTCTCTTTTGGACAGGATGATTAGTTCTCCTATCGAGGCATCCTACCCATGCAGTCTGGGACTCATGGGAAGTACCTCTCATCTAATCAATGAGCAGGGAAATGAGGATAGGGACCATAGTAGTACTATCGATGGACGCATCGCTGTATCTACCGTACTCCCTATGCTAGGATGACCTCCATTGGTCTGGGATCAATGATACTGATCTGGGATCAGTGAGAGTGGTTCACACTCTGAGACTGACTTCGGGTCAGTGGAGGATGGTATGATACATCCTCGATCATTTCTTCTTCTTCATAGTTCGAGCAGAGCAGAGCAGAGCAAAGCAAAATAGAGCAGAGCAGAGCAAAGCAGAACAGAGCAGAGCAAAGCAGAGCAGAGTAGGGTCAAGTTATACAGGACAGTGCATTTGATGGCTGGATAACAGTGATGGTCCGACGGATTGCAGATGAGGTTCTCCCCAGTTGAGAGGGAGTGTTAAAATTGGCAACTAGGGCCAAACTCCATGTGGATAACCTTATCTATGGCTTTTGATATTTTTCCTAGATTCCTCTCATTGAGAGGTGTAGGATTGATCTAAAGATCATCTGATTTCGATAAGTATTTATGGAGATATGAATTTATTTTGATTATGGACAAATTGTCAAGGTCGGCCAACAAACTTATGTAGGCGCAGAAGCCCAACAGTCACATCTATTCATCCTCAACGTTTGCATATAAATACAATGAGCCTTCTTCCTCATTTGGAAAATTCATTCACTCATCTTCTCTCTCTTTTTCCTATGCATAAAAGGAGGCTCTCTCTCTCTCACACATGTGGCTGAAAGGAAGACGTCCTAGGGCAAGGAAGATGCAAAAAGGACGCTAGGACAGCAGGTCATCTCTTTGACCAGTGTTGACCAAGCGTTGACCATCTAGAAGTGCGGATTGGGTGTGGTTGCCTCTCTTAGGCAGGCCGCAATTTTTGGCATGAAAACCGAGGTGATTTGGCCTTTGGTTTGACCTGTGTTGACTGCCCTAGTTTAGGGCTGCAGGGTGACTTCAGAAATCTGCTATTTGACTGTACTTCAGGGGCTGTTCAAGGGTTGTTTCTTCAAGCCGTTCAAGGGCAAGTTGACTGGAAATTGACCAAGCATATTGGAGGTAAATTTCATCTATTTTGACCAAGTTTGACTTTGCTGATCTTGGGTTTGCTGCTGCTGATATAAAATTACAGGATTCAGATTTTGTACTATTTCTCTCTGCTGAACTATTGAAGATAAAAGAAGATTTGATCAAAGGGTTTCCCCACATTGGGGTTTGTCGTTGGCTAGCCGCCACATCTTGTGTCTCTTGTCTTGGCTTGTTTTCTGTTGATCATTTAATGTTTTATCTGCACTTTACTTAATGTATATGTGATTGCTAATTTGTGGGTAATAAGAAGAAAAATAAGTAAATTGCTCTAGGCATAAAACATACCATAATTTAACACAACTCAACCAAGAAGATCAACTATGCAAGCACAATGCTCCAAGGTAGGTGCAATGCCATAATCTTGACTCATGCATTTGAAGTATAGAAGGCCCTCGTCCACGAAGCCTGCATGACTGCATGCAGATAAGATATTAATGGAGGTGACAAACCTTGCCAAAATTCCCCCATAGTTATACTGGTCCATGAATAAAAAAGAGTGCCAAAAACGTTGAGGCTCTAGCTCAATCCATTCAAAAAGTTCCCTACTTTGAAGGGTTTTGAGAAGGTATTCACAATAACCTTGAGTTGTTATTTCATTCACTTTCCCTGTATCAATAATGATTCTGGAGAAACACGCATAGATGGTGGTTGCCCCAAGTTTGCGGAATTATGCTATTAGTAGAGCAAATACGTTTTGCATAACCTTTTGTAGAACTCGATGAAGAGTTGGATCATGTAGCTTTGACTGTGGACTACAAAACCAGCGATATATATGTTGCAGCAAAGCATTTGCGAAAATGTTTCTAGAGGAAACTGCATCAGCTACACATCCTTGAACCATTTGCTTCAAAATACGAAAAGGAGGTGCCTAAGAAGTTGCTTCATCCCAATACTTATTCCCTTCCTCAAGGTTCCAAATTGGACTGTAATAATCTAAAATGTTTTGGTAATTAAAACCCAATTCATTCGAGAGATCTGTCATATCTCTGGTGCTTAACACTTAAATGTAGGCGGAAATAACCTTGAGACCGAACTTTGGACTCAGCATTGTGTTGTTATTATTATTGTTATCTTGAGAAGGAGGGTTCTTAGACATCTTTATTAAATTAATTTCGCCAACTTTACCCAAAACTTTCTTCAATTCTACTTCATCAACTTGTTTATCAAGACCACTTGTAAAAAATTCAAATTGCTTTTGTTCCTTCCCATCCTTTAAGGGAAAATGCATGTCATTAATTCCATGTTCATCATATTTTCCAGTTTCTTCAACAGTCTTCCCGCTAGTAGGCTTGTCCATATCTTTAAGAAAACCTATATTCTCATCATAATATGGAATTGTCATAACCTGATTTTTTGCAGAATTTAGTGATTCTTCATGAATTATTTCTGGAGGTTCATTTTTTTTTCCTTGCTTTCACCTCCAGTTGTCACGTATCCACTTTGATTTGTAGTTTCATTCATGTTACTGTTGACTGCCCTCGCTGCCTCTGGTGACAGAAGTTTTGTTCTTTCTTTAGATATAATAACAACCCTCATCATCATCATCTTCATCTGGATCGTCATCTTGATCTACATAATCTTCATCGACATCATTTTCATCTGGATCATCATCCTAATCTATATCATTCTCATCCATATCAAGACCAGCTTCATCGGAATCATCATCTTGATCTACATTAGCTTCATTTTCAACATTATAATTATCAAATGCTTCACCTTGTTTTGTTCTTTCACCGTCACTATCGTCTTCCTCTGCATAACTTTTCTTTAGACATGTTAAAACTTCTACACATGATTTTTCTACTCACTGAAATGCTTCTTGAATTTTACTAAATTGCTCAATGCATTCAGGACGTGAACTTAATGGCACATTGTGCTGCAAACAACGTTCAAAGGCCCGCATGATTATATTGTGCGCCATGGCTCTGATACCACTGAAGCATAAAAACTAATAGCTTGTAGACTTGAATGTAAAAATACACAAGAGGTATTTAATAATAATAATTTATTATATATAAAAAATATATAAGTGATGATTGTTACAATGAGGACCCACATATATATACCTAAGCAGGTGTCCTTTCATGACTGGGCATGTCTTTTAGACATGCCTTTTCACTTAACATAATAACTATTTAACCTAATCAATATTTAATTATTTAATATTTACATTATTTTATTTATTTAGTTGTTATGAATTATATTCATAACACTGAGGTTGTGGGAGCAACTTGAAAGGGAGTTTTGTTGAGTTTCTTAGCCATTTTGGGAGCATTTGGCAGCCTTATTTATAGGTAGGTCAGAATACCCAACTGTTGGAGGAGCTAGGGGAAATTAGGCTGAAATTCCAAGGTCAACATTTGGCCAATTCCTTCGTGGGTTATTGGTGGAGAGCTTGAGGTTAATTCCTAGAATTTTCTGAGCACTGGAGGAGGCCTTAACAACCATTGTTTGCAGCGAGTAGTGTAGTTTTCATTGGGACATCGCAGAGAGTGTTGGGGACAACCACATTTCATGTTAGAGTAGGTGATTTCATCACCTAGACATTGTTAGCTTGCCTTGGGCAAGCCCAGGTGCATGCTTTCTGATCTTACTTTTGTACCCAACAATTATATCAATAAAATGGCTTAGCTCAATGTAGTTTATGGAGATTTTTGTGTGTTTAATGTGTTGTAAATTATTGTGAGTGTTTTTCTATGTTTGCTTTGTTTATCATTGTAAATTTCCACTCGGAATATTACAACACCATTTGTGAGGGTGCTTGGTTCCTAGATAGCAGGGCTTCAAAGCATATGATAAGAACACGAGAAGTGTTTGAGAGCCTGACTACTTGGGACTCTGATCTACATGTGAAGATTGGTGATAAGAGTGAGCATGCAGTCAGAGGAATGATGATTGTACCAATTTCAAAATGGAGTCAGGTGGATTGTTGCAAGTCCAGGATGTACTTTGGGTACCGAAGCTCAGACGCAACATGCTTTTAGTCTCACCAATTTAGGAAAAGGGGTTTGATGCTCTATTCTAGGATGGAAAAGTGATGCTCAAGCCTAGTGGATCTAACTCTAGCTCAAGGGTGGTTCTTGGAGTCAGAGAGGATGGTTTATATAGGCTAAAGGGCAAGCCTGTTGACTATGTAAAGAAGAAGGTTTTAGAGACTCAAAGGGAGTCAAGTTCCAGAGGGAGTTTGCCGCTTTGGAAGGAGAGTCGACAACCCCATAAAAGTGCATCGTCAGAGAGAAGGGCATAAAGTACTTCTGTGGCAAGAGATGAAGCTTATGATGAATGTTGGAGAGTAGCCATGGAAGATGATTGTGTTCCAATGTGGGAAACAAAGATAATTGCAAGGTATGGAAGTGCCTCCCTTGGTAAAAGGGAGTGTTGCAAGGTATGGAAGTGCCTCCCTTGCTAAAAGGGAGTGAAATTGCACAACATCGAGAGGTTCTCTCACATGCCCTTGGTGCTAGGCTTGTGAGAGAGAAACACCCATAAAGACCCAACCTCTTGGATTATACCTTGCTACGGGAGCCCCGAAGAGGAGTAGCAAGACTGACGGATGTCGGTAGAGACGGATGCGGATGAAGCAACAGAGAGTGCTACAGTGCAGGAGTCCCTGAACAGCGCGAGGATAACAAGTTGTAACAATGCGAGAGGCATGGGAGTGTTGCACCAGTGTAGGATGGCACAAAGAGATGTGCAATAGTGCGAGATGCAGGGAGTTGTTGCAGCAGTGTAGAGGTCAGTAGAGGGAGCACTTGTTAGCAGCAGAGGGAGCTTCAACATCGAGAGTGTCTCTAGCCTGACAGGGATGTCAAAGTTGGGTGGATCAGTTACTTCTCAGTAATTGGGTTGCAGTGAAGTAGCAGTATGCAATATGAGGAGAAGGGGATGCAGTGCAGATGCAGTGCTGGGTGTATGGACTAGCAGTAGCACAGATGCAGAGGGAGGTGCCGTATGGATGCAGCAGTGGCAGTGGCAGGGCCATGGGCAGTAGTACATGATGCCGCAATCAAAGGATGTTGGGCGGGGAGGCCTAGCATCAGCACATGGACTGATGCTGGATGATCAGGGTGATACTCAGTGAGGAGTATTACTAGAGCACAATCTTCGCTAAGAGGGAGTGTTGATTTGGGGTAGCATCGGATGTGCTCTGGCCATGAAAATTGGTGGAGAGGCTAAGGCACATGAGATCACCAAGACCCATAAATGGTTTGGACAAATTGTACCCGATTTGGGAGATATTAAAATAATTAATATTTTTAATGGAGTTCTTAAGTCTAAACTTAGGAAAAATAAAATATTAATGGGTATTAATATAAAACTGGGTTAGAAGGGTCCAAAAGTCATGGATCAAGCCAAATCTAATCTTAGCTATTGATTAGAGATTTAATCTCGGCCATTGATGGACCATTGATTTAATATTGTGTTTGTTTTCTTTCAATTGATGATCAGTAGATGTTGATACTGTACTTGTGTTTATTTTCAATATTTACATGGTAAATAACTTGATAAGTAATTAATCTAGTAGGAAGAAATAAACCAGATAGTACATGAAGAATTTTTAACGGGTTAAACTTAGAAATTCCAACAATTTGTCGCATCGAGTTCCAATCTGGGCCCTCTTTTTCCACTTAGGTTGCTTGACATATACTCTATTACCAATGAAGTACACATCATATGCCTTATCTTGTAATTGAGATACAAAAATCAAATTCATTCCCATACTTGGCACATGTAGTATGTTTGTGGCCCGAAGACTATCTGCTGTTGCTGTCTGGAATGTAATGTTCCCTTTCCTACTGGGGTGCATTTCGTCTTGTTACCCATTGTGATTTGAAAGTTCATCTGTTCCTCCTGATAGCTCGAGAAATATTCTCTTTCTCCAGTCATATGAGCTGAAGCCCCGCCATCAATGTACCAATCCTCGGCTGATGAAGAACTCGATAAGCAAGCAAATTCCTCTTCCAGCCTGGAAGCTAATTCAGAAATATTCTGATCCCCACTGTTCTCCATGCTCTTCTTCTTTTCTTCCATCTTGCCTAGACCATGTTCTAATACCATGTGAAAATTTGCTGCAGTAATTGATTTATTTCTTCTACTTATTTACAATAAGTTATTCACCAATGCTTCAGTAAATATCAAAATAAATTAAGCTGCAAACTTCACAAATTAAGAACTGAAAATTAAAAGGCAAGAGAAACATTAGCATATGAACAATCACATTGACATACTTGTTTTTGGACAATCGTCCTCGGGAAAACCCAATGTGGGAAAACCGGTGCAACAGATCTGAGGGTTTCTATTATTGGCAGTAAATATCTAAATACAATCTGGATGCCCTAGAGAAAATGGAAATCCACTCAAAGAAGATAATTGAGAATTCTCTCACACTGATTTTGGAGATTTTATCCTGTCCCCAGCTCTTGGATGACCCACTGTGCAGTTTTTGCGTGAGCCTATGCAGCTCTGCGTGACTTTTGTGTGGAGACTCCCTCTGTCTGCGTCAACTTGGGCTGCCGCTGCAGAGAAATTGAGATTTCTCTTGTCAATCACTCACAGTGATTCCCGACACTGATCTTTGCTTATCCCCCAACACTTCTGCGTCAACCTCCTCCAGTTTCTGCGCTTTCCCTCTGTGTCAATCTCCTCTAGCTGCTATGCTGTCCCTTCTTGGCCCAACGCTGGCTCTATTATCCTTCCTTGTCTTCTCTAACGTATATTCACCGAAACTGGAAATCACTTCCTTCCAGTATTGCCTCTGATCCTCACTGCTTAATCACTGGTTCGAATTGCTTAACAAACCTTGCCCTAGGAAAATCGAACTAACTGATCAACTTTCTGTGTTTTTCTAACTGAACCCCAACCCTCCTCCTTATACTTTTCTTGTTGAGACTTCAACGACCGAGATTAAGTCTGTAATCAACAACTAAGATTAAAACATGACTTGATCCGCCTTCTAGATCATTCTCACTTAATATTTTAATTTTCTTAGGTTTAGACTTAGGAACCCTATTAAAAATATTAATTATTTTAATAAAATACAATCCGGGTGGAATTTCATTAAACGATTTCTGGGTTCTTTAGAACTCATGTGGCTTAGCCTCTCCGCCATTTTTCAAGGCTAGAGCACTTCCGATGCTACCAAAAACTATCAATCAATTCTTTTTTCTTCTTAGTTATTCATGAATTGTTTAGCTGAGATACAAAGTACATCTATAATGAGACACATGTCTTTCATCATCAATCACATTAGACCTCTTAGGGCCAACCTTGGATCATACAAGATTCTCAAGAGAGGGCAACAGACACACCAATCAAGGAGGTATTCACAAGGCCTCTAGAAGACCTTTGATAGGTCTCCTAGAGATGAAACCATAAGGCTGCCTCCATATCGCTGTCACAAGTAGCACATACCTCTGTCAAGCATTTTTTTCTTCACAATCATAAGGACACTGTTGAAAATAGTAGCGAGAAAGGTCTTCTTGACTTGTGCCTTAGTCAAGAAAGACCTTGCTCAATCTCGCTTTAGCATGCACGAGTTCCTAGGAAATATGACGAGTTCGTGGTGACAATTTGACTCATGCGTCGAGTTAGAGAGGCAGTTGAGTCGAACTCTAAGTGCGAGTTATATTTGAGTGAGAGGAGATGAAGAGTTAGTTCGACTCAGTTAACAAGTCAAACTCAAATCATATTCCATATTTACACTTGCTAGATTTAGCATGATTGAAAAGGTTAAAAGGAGGACAAAGGCACATCATTGTACATTATTGTTGAGCATGAGTTTTTGTGTGAGAGCTTGTTTTGGGAAGAGTGTATCTAGGCGCAGCCTATACACAAATTTGAGACAGTGAATTTCCTCGCAGAATTGCACTAATATTTGGGAGATAATTACTAAATAATAGGGTTTGTCCAACACTAGGAAATAGGAGTTAGACAATGCAAGGAAATTGGTAGTTGGGTTGGGTTTCTTGTAGGGAGGTTTTATGCTTAGTTCAAGCAGTGAGATAAGTGTATTCCTTGTTGAAACAATTTGCCTTGTAAACAATTTTCTGTCAATAAAATTATACAGCCAACAGAGGTTTTTCCCAGGTGGGTGCCCTAGAAAATATTGTGTTTTTGGATATCATGTTACTGTGTTTTAATTTTGTTTCTATTCCACTGCAAATTTATCGTAGAGAAATCCTATGTCTTGGTGTAAAGAATTAGTTTCAGATTTGTTCATTCAAGCTGTTGCAAGATTTCAAGGAATTTCTACATGGTATCAAAGAAAGGAACAACATAAAAACCAACACATAGTGATCAAGTTTTGAAGAACAAAGATCAGATTTGTGAAGGAGAGATCTCTGGGAAGCAGGATGGCGTTCCAAGGATTGAGATCAGACCACTATTTAGAGGGAGCCTCTAACTTCATCTCTTGGAAAGGGAGGATCATGATAGTATTGGAGGATCATGGGGTGGGAGAGTTTGTTAAGAACGCTATACCACCACCACAAGATCCAAAACAATTGACTCAATATACTAAGAATGATATCAAGGCCAGGAGAATTATTCTAGAAGGGGTTAAAGATCATATAGTTCCTCATATCCATGAGAAGAAGACAACTTTTAAGATGTTCAAAACTAGTTTAGATCTATATCAGAGTACGAGTGATGCCAGGAACCTTGCTCTTCAAGAGAAGCTAAGGAATATCCGTATGAGACAAGGAGAACCCATCATCACATATCTTATGAAGTTCACTAAGGTTTGAGATGAGTTCAGTGCTAGAAAATCAGAAAGGCAAAAAGATTCTCTCATATTGATAATTACTTGTGACATTCTTGTAGTCTTATTAACTTTCTTTATGTTCTTCTTTTATCTTCTTTTCATCAAGCAATCATCAATTCAAAACATGAAGATCAACAACACCAAGTATAGGCACTCAACTAGGGCTAAAACCCCTCTATAGGGGAAAACCCAATCAAACTCTTCCACTAATAGATTCATATCAAATTGAGACAAACCAAGACCTTAGACCTGACCAAAAGACCTTTCTCCTCCACCAAGTCAACTTTCCAAGATGATTCTACAAACTTCGGTAGTCTCCTCGTGCCTTCCAGATTCAAACAAGCAACAACACAATTTTTTCGGCCCCCAGCTTCTAGAATTTTGACCCTACTACAGATTTGAAAATTTGGCCTCCCCAACAACTTCAAAATTTCACATATGTTAGTCAAAGAGAGAGAAAAACAACTTCTTCTTTCTTGAAAAATGTCTCCTCCTTCGCGAGGGTTTTTCTCCTCCTTCCTTGAATTTCACTCTCTTTTTCCTTCTCCAACAACTGTAGATTGAACTTGTTGAGAATGTCTCCAAATGAGTTCGAGTAACTGCTTATTTATAGTTGTTTCCGACTCTAGTTTGAGGCCGACTTGTCGAGGTTGAGACCGACTTGGTGGAGGAGGCCTAAATGAATTATTTGACACTAAAATAAATTTCTTTATTTACTCAAGAAGCCCAAGAAGGGTCTATTACATGATGACATGGACAAGGACTCTTGTCATAAACCCTAGAAGCCTATAGTGGAGGTTGACCTAAAAATCATTGACACAAGCATGAAACCCATGCTTTAATAAGTCAATTTTCTTTTACAATATTTTATTCTTTCTTTCTTCTGACAAATACATTACATTATATGACACAAATACAATTATGAACACTGACACTGGTTACATTTTTCAACACTAAGTGGTATGGGTGTCACTGTACCTGAGCATGACCTTGTGAGCCTTGCCTTACTAGGACTTCACGCGTTTTGGTTTGGGTTCCAGGATGTTGTTAGTGGCAAAGAGAATTTTCCCAACTGGGAAAGGTTTTGGACTAACTGCGTTTAGATGGAGATCCAGAGAGGAACCCGAGATGGTAGATCAACAAACACTGAGGACGAGGAGAATTTTGCTCTTGCAGGCAAGGCCAAGGACAAGGAAGGAAAAGGGAAGGCCAAGTCTAGTCAGAAGGGAGAGAAGAAGAAAACGGATCTGAGTAAAATCAAGTGCTTCCATTGCCATGAGTTTGGGCACTATGCTACTAAGTGTCCAAATTAGAATAAGAGGTCCAGTAGAAATCATGTGGTTGCATTAGCTGAGGTAGATGGGTTTGCTTCTTAGTTTGAGAAAGATTTCTCATTGATAACTTGCATGGCAAGCTTAGTCGGGAGCAACACATGGTATGTTGATTATGGAGCCTCTTTCCACATGACTGAGAACTAGGAGTATTTCAGCTAATTGAAGGAGAAGGACATGCGATTTTAGATTGAGCTAGGAGATGATGGCACGTACGCATCCAAGGGAGTTGTATTGTCAACTTTGCGAGGGAGTCTGGGAGCCCTCTCCATCTCAGAGATGTCCTCTATGTTGTAGGACCAAAGAAGGACCTTGTTTCAGTAGCTACCCTTGAGGACAAGGGATATGGTGTCATATTAAACAGAGGTAAGGCATACCTCAAGCACTTAGCTTTTGGAGCATTGAAGTAGATAAGTGTGAGGGTGAAGAACCTTTATAGGTTGTGGGTTGAGACATGCTTAACCTTGAGCAGCATGGCAGGTGGTGAGCAAGGTAGAGATGTTGGAGAACTTTGGCATAGGTGCATGGGACACTTGCATCATGGGGCACTAAAGATTCTTCAACAAATTGCTACAGGATTAACAACATGCAGTTTTTATCAACATAATGTGTGCAAGGGGTTCACACTTGGCAAGTATGCCAAGACTTCTTTTCAGGGCCGAGAAAGTAAAACCAGAGGAATTTTGGAGTTGGTGCATTCAGATGTATGCGGGACCTTCTCTTCTCTGTCTCTTATGAGACACAGGTATTATGTTACTTTCATTGATGATTATTCGTATAAATCTTGGATATTGTTTTATGATGAAGAAAAATAAGGTCTTAACCAAGTTCATGAAGTTTAAGGCCTTGGTTGAAGACTAGACCGGGAAGAAGATCATGGCAGTGAGGAGTGACAATGGTGGAGAATATGTCTCCAATGTCTTAAAGGAGTTGTGTGCGAAGGAGGGCATTAGGAGAGAGCTGATAGCACCCCATAACCCTCAGCAGAATGGGGTGGCTTAGAGGAAGAACCGTAGTATTATTGGAGCGGCCAAGCATGTTGCATGATTAGGGACTACCTATGTTCTTGTGGGTATAGGCATGTAGCATTGCAATATTTCTACAGTTCAGGAGTCCACACAAGGTTCTTGGTCGAGTTACACCAAAGGAGCTTTCACATGGAAGAAGTTGGATGTTTCACGCTTCTGTACCTTTGGCACAAGAGTTTATTGCCATGTGTCCAAAGATAGCAGGGAGAAGTTGGAGTTCACAATAGAAATGTGATATTCCAAATGAAAAAATACCGTAGATAACAAAAGCAATGAACTAGCTACAACTACAAAATTTAGAAATGCACAACCATACACATTTGAACATGGAAATATGAGCAAAAACCCTGATTCATTGTATTAATTTTGATTAATATGAGTACAATAAATGAGATTAGAAGAACCCGGGCTTGCTACTGCAAGCTATGGAAAGAACCCAAGAGTGGCTACAATGCTCAAACGCTGGAAAGACCCCTAGGAAGAACTACGCATGCCTAGGAGGAACTGCTCACTGTTGTTGGAAGGAAATTGGAGGATTGCTCTGAAGAGTGCTCATAATGAAATGAAACTTTGATGGTGGCCTCCTCACTAGATATTTGACAAGACCCAGAAAAATCTCACGGACCCAAGTGGTGGAAATGGTCTTAGGGTGAACTGTGCTCTCTTCTTGTTGAAGAATCTAGGGCAAGATGACATTAATGATTCTTCTAACTTTGATAATTGCTTGTGTTGTCTTTTTACTTATTAGGATTATCTTCTTCTTCTTATTATTATAGTGTTTCTTCAATCATTAAACAACTCAAAACAAAAAGATCAACAAAATACAAGTACACATGATGTAGGCTCCAAGCGAGGGCAAAACCTCTCCTCTTGAGAGGAAAACCCTTCAATCTCTTCTTATAGATTCTTTAATTGATGAATACCAAGACCTTTGACCAACATTGAAGCCCTTCCAAGACCAAGATCAACTTCTCAATAATGTGCTTGTTTTATTGCTTTCGAAACCCAACAGAATCTCTTCCGGCAACACTTCTTCGACCTCTAGCCACAGATTTTTGGCCCTAACTACAGATTTGCAACTTTGCCCCTCCAACAACAGTTGCTACTTCACACATGTGGACTAGAACTGCTTCTTCTTTGCCTCTAGCTGCCTCACTTGACCTAATTTGACTTCGGATCTAGAAGGGGACTTTGTTGGCCCTTCCTTCAGCCCTTTCTCATCAGATTGAACCCTCACAGCGAAACCCTAGCCAAGTAGCAGAAACCCTAGCAAAAAGCTGCAAAATTTCAGCCCTCTTCTTCGCACGTGTGGAGAGAAAGAGTGAGAGGAACCCAAAACACTTCTTCTCCTTCTTCTGCCTTCTTCATTGCCCTTTTCTGCTTCTTCCTTCGCATCAGAGAGAGGGGAATGAATGTGTCCAAATGAGGTCGATCTGCCTCCTATATATAGGTCTTCGAGGGGTACGAATTCGAGCTTCTATGCCAACTTGGTCTTGGAAGGTTCATTAAAATACAAAAATAATTATTTTTACAATTTACAAGATGCTCGATGGGGTCTTCATATTATGACAATGTCCCTATTTGACTTCTTGACCTAGGACAACCCTAGAAGCAATTTCAATTAGTGCTTGACCTATAGAACAAATTTCTTGGGCAAGAAACCCAAGCTTAATAATAATCATTTTTCTTTCTTTTACAAAATACAAGAATCAAAAGTACATTTCATAATTTATGAAGACCGAACCTAGTTACACTTTCTTCAACACTTCCTCTTAATTAGGGAGGTATTCGTAAATGGTACATGGCTATTCTCAACACTGAAGAGATCTCATAAGAAGAGCTAGACTAGTAATCCATCTGTATAGCATCATTATAACCAACATTGTCACATAGCAAGGCCTTGACTAACAACTCTACTTCTCAATAGATCAGAGCACAATGTTGGCGAGACCAATGATTATAGACACCTTCATCATTGTCTCTCAAGGTACATACCCACTTGGGTGTTCACCGAGTATGACCTTCTAGGACTATTCTTATCTTGGGTCCCCAACCCTCAAAGAATATCGGTCCTCTTGCCTACTCTTATCTTGGATGCCCTACCACATCCTCAAGGAGTATCAGATGCCAGATGATTACTCAATCCTCCATTCTTTCTTCCAAAATGAAGACAAGAATGATGTGTCTATCTCTCCCTCTCAACTAAGGAAGATATGTCAACAAATCCAAGTTTGTTTCTAAAATACAAGCTTCTTATTGGGAAGAGATTTTGTCAGAATATCAGTAGTTTGATCATCGGTGGGGATATACTCCAGCTTCAGTACACCATCTTGTACCAACTTTCAAATGTAGTGGTACTTGTTGTTTATGTTCTTCGTCTTTCCATGAAATACCGGGTCCTCAGATAGTCTTATACAGTCGGTATTATCACAATGTATTGTGCTAGGGTCCAACAGTCCTGCAAACAGATGAAATAACATCTTCCTTAACTAGACCACTTCCCTGCTCACTTCACAGGCTGCAATGTACTCGGCCTCAACACTACTCAAAGCCACTGTGTCTTGCTTTCTGCTCATCTAAGAGACCATGGAGGGTCCCAAGCTTAAACATCCTCCTATAGTGCTTCTTCCATCCTTCTCGCTACCACCCCAATCGGAATCAGTTAATCCTTCTAGATGAACGTCTTTTCCTTTTTCATACTTCAAGCAATGGTGGACGGTTCCTTGCAGATATCTCAGTATATGCTTGGTAGCTATCCAATGATCACGTCTAGGCTCCATTTGAAATTGACTGAGAACATTTACTGCAAAACATATGTCTGGCAGAGCATTCACCAGATACATCAGGGAGCCAATCAGTTGTCTGTACTTAGTAGGATCCACCGGACTGGATTCAGAATTCCTTAACATTTTCAAGTTTGTGATCATTAGAGTTGTCATGGGTTTGCATTCCATCATATCAAACCTTTTCAATAGCTCGATCACATACTTTCCTTGTCCCAGGTAGATTTCATTCAGTTCCTGCCAGACTTGTAGTCCCAGATAATAATGCATAAGTCCTAGATCCTTCATATCAAATTCCGATGCCAAAAATTTCTTACATTCTTGAATTCTTCCTTCATCACCAGTTATTAGAAGATCATCTCCATATAGAAGAATGATGACAGGTTCATCATTCTCTACTTTGATGTAGAGATTGGGATCTGCCCAAGCTTTGCAAGTATGCATCCATTTTAGCATACCATGCCCTAGGAGCTTGCTTGAGGCCATAAAGTGTCTTCTTCAATCTGAAAACATGAGTTTCTCTATCCTTTACTTCAAATCCCAATGGTTGTTCTTTGTAGACTTCTTCATCTATGCTACCATTCAAGAATGCTGTTTTGACATCCATATGATGTACCTTCCATCCCATTGATGCTACCAGAGATATTAGAGATCAGATCGTGGTATACCTTGCTATGGGAAAAAAGGTCTCTTCATAATGAATGTCTTCTTCCTGAGAGAAGCCTCGAGCCATGAATCTAGCCTTGAATTTATCTATGCTTCCATCCGCAGCATGCTTGATCTTATACAACCACTTAGAGGTTACCACTGATTTGTTTTCCGGCCTTGGGACAATTTCCCAGACTCCATTCTTCATAATAGATTGGTATTCCTCATTCATTGCATTCTTCCATTCTTGGTGTTTGGCTGCTTCTTCGAAAGTGGAAGGTTCATCTTCAATGAGCTTCGACATGTATGCTACATATCATGAGTATCTTTTTGGTTTCTTTCTCTCCCTGAATCTTCCTCTGGCAGTGTGACCTTCTGCTTCTTGAAGTGTAGAAGTTAACCAGTTAGGTCTCTTTTTTCTTTCAGGGAGAAAGATTGGTTCATTGGGACCTTCTTCTTCATGATGAGAGGCTTCTTCTTCCTTATTAACTTCTTCCTCAAACATAGAAAGATCCTCCTCATCAAAATCGGATGGGAGATCTTTGGATTTCTTGAAGGCAATGTTCTCATAAAAAATTACATCTCTGCTTACTTCTATTTGATGTCCTTCCTTTATGTAGATCCTGTAAGCCTTGGAAAAGTTGCTATATCCAATGAATATTCCTTTCTTGCTTGTGGGATCTGGCTTCTTTCTTTTGTCCTTGGGAATGTGAATATACGCAAGACACCCAAATATCCGGAGGTGATCAATATTTGGTTTCTTCCCAGTGAAGACTCTTTCTGGAGTTATATTGCCAAGTGACCTCTGAGGACTTCTATTTTGGATTTATACTCCAGTCTTCGTTGCTTCTCCCCGTAGAAATTTTGGTAGATCTTGATTATGGAGCTTAGCATTGACACTTTCTTCTATAGCTCTATTCTTTCGTTCAGTTACTCTATTTTGCTTGGGATTGTATGGAACTATAAGCTCCCTCTTAATCCCAGTCTCCTTACAGAAAGCAATGAGTTCTTTGGAAGTATACTCGACTCCATTATCTGACCTTAGAATGTTTATCTTTCTTTCTGTAAGATTTTCTAACTCTGCCGTGAATTCTTGAAATTTTATGAATACTTTGTCCTTGGATTTAAGTAAATAAACCCAAGTTTTCCTTGAATGATCATCAATGAAAGTAACATAATATAGATGACCTTTAAGTGATTTAGACATGGGACCACATACATCATAGTGGATGAGATCTAGAATCTCTTGAGCTCTAGATGTACTATGTGCAAATGGTTTCTTTGCATTCTTTCCCAGAGCACAACCTTTGTAGACTCCTTCATGGTCTTCTTTGAGATTTGGTATCCCATTTACAATGGAGTTTAGAGTTGGCAAGATCTTGTAATGAAGGTGGCCCAATCTTCTTTGCCAAAGTTCACACGGACTTATCTCAATGTGGACAAGTGCTTGACTTAGAGGAGATGAGAGTCTGTAGAGTCTTCCTTCTCGAACTCCAATGGTTCTAGCTTTTTCAATGCTAGAATCTTTAGCCCAAACCACTACTTTACCATCTATAAAATCAACTCTATCTCCTTTTTCTTCTAATGATGAAATAGAAATATGATTTTTGCACGAACATATAGAATGTTGTTGAGATGAATGTTACCTCCTCCTTCTAGCTCAATTGATGTAGATCCAATGCCTTTTACTGGATAGCTCTTGTTGTCACCAAGCTCCATAGAGTATGAGGACTTCCCTTTGGATAGGGTTTTGAGTTGCTTGTGATATCCAGTCACGTGTCTTGAAGTTCCACTATCTATCACCCATAAATTTTCATCTTGAAATGTTCCAGTGAGGGCTAAGAAGAATCCTTCATTCTTTGAAGATTTGAGATCTTTGGAAGAGAAGAGACTATTCCATATTGCCTTGAAACTTCGCTTGATGAGACTTGCTAATGATGAACACTTCTTTTCAGGCCTCTTCATAATAGAATTGACCTTCTTCATGCCTTGTGCGAACCATAGCTCCGATACCATGTTGAAGAATCTAGGGCAAGATGACATTAATGATTCTTCTAACTATGATAACTGCTTGTGATGTCTTTTTACTTATTAGGATTATCTTCTTCTTATTGTAGTGTGTTCTTCAATCATCAAACAACTACCAAAACAAGAAGATCAACAAGATACAAGTACACAAGATGTAGGCTCCAAGCCAGGGCAAAACCTCTCCTCTTGAGAGGAAAACCCTTCAATCTCTTCTTATAGATTCTTTAATTGATGAACACCAAGACCTTTGACCAACACTAAAGCCCTTCCAAGACCAAGATTAGCTTCTCAATAATGTGCTTGCTTTATTGCTTTCCAAACCTAGCAGAATCTTTCGACAACACTTCTTCGACCTCCAGCCACAGAGTTTCGACCCTAACTACAGATCTGCAACTTCGGCCCCTCAGCAGCAGCTGCTACTTTTTAATGTTCCAAACTTAAACAAACAGTGATATACAAAAGCCAATTCGAGTTTTGCACAAAAAAATTGAATTATCAACAAATATTCAATACACAACAGAAATGGGAACCAGTTGAGCCATTTTATTTATTAATGGAGCAATGTACAATAGTGTGGAAAGAGCACCTGGGCGTGCCTCAAGGGCAAGCTAGACAGAACCCAGATGTCGATAGTAATCCCAAATGCTAGAAAGAAACCGCTCCTCCAAAGCTCTGTGTTGTCTCCTAGTTACGACAACTGCTGGCTGGAAAGGAGCTGCAAGAAACCCTGCCTTTGGTGCTCGGAAAATGATGAAACTTCAGGCACAAACTCCTTGGCCAAAACCCAAAAAAACCTAGAGAAGGTTTGGCTTGGAACCAATCACCCAAATTCGACCTCCTCTATGACCTACACCCTCCAAGCAGCTCCAGCAAAACGGCCTGCAAGAAATGGCCACAAAGTTTTCCTCCCAGCTCTGGAAGGGAAGCAAACTTCACCCCAAATGGCTCTTCCAACCTCCACGACAAAGCTCAGCCTCAAGGGCTGATACTTTACCCACCAAATGAGCTCCCCAAACACTTCCTGTGCATTGGCCTAGGTGGTGCGAAAGTCATAATGCCAAGCTTGAAGCTCAATTAGCTCCCAAACTCCCCTAAAGGTTGACAATCCTCCTTAGACTCTCCTTCGGAAAATCTCACAACAAAACTCTACTGCTCAGCTCCACAAACAACTCGACTTCCTCTCTCACTGCATCCTCTAGAAATACGCACCACTTGGAAGGAAATGCTATTGTTGGAAATCATAATGTGAATCTCCTCCTGAAGAAATGAAGGAAACCTTCCTAGGGTGGCACTCGAAGTCCCCCGAAGAAAGGATGAGCTCTTCGCTTGAAGAACTTGTGCTAAACAATCATTGACTTGGCTAAGCAGCTCGAGCAACCAAGAGAAATCGATATACAAATGAATGAATGAGAAGAGGAGAGTTGCCCTCCTTATATAGTTTTCATAGGGTGAATTTTCCCTCCATTTCGTCCTCCATCATGGGCCCCATTAACCATCACTATGCAAAAGTTATCTACCCTCTTTGCATATCGAACTAGGGAGTGCGTAATTCCCTATTGAGGGTTGCCCCCATGTGTAACTTAACTTTAAAACAAAACATCTTCTCCTAGTCTAATCTCCTAATAGCATCGAATGGGGTCCACTAACTCCAAAATTAGCCCCATAATACAAGATTAAATCTTGTTCCAAAATTATTTAGGAAAGGACATTACATACTTCGCACGTGTAGACTAGAACTACTTCTTCTTTGCCTCCAACTGCCTCGCTTGACCTAATTTGTCTTCTAGATCTAGAAGGGGACTTTGTTGGCCCTTCCTTCAGCGCTTTCTCATCAGATCGAATCCTCACAACAAAACCCTAGCCAAGCAGCAAAAACCCTAGCGAAAAGCTGCAAAATTTCAGCCCTCTTCTTTCACGTGTGGATAGAAAGAGAGAGAGGAACCCAAACACTTCTTCTCCTTCTTCTGCCTTCATCACTGCCCTTTTCGGCTTCTTCCTTCACATGAGAGAGAGAGAGGAATGAATGTGTCCAAATAAGGTCGAACTGTCTCCTATATAGAGGTCTTCAAGGGGTACGAATTCCAGCTTCTAGGTCGACTTGAAAGGTTGGCAGGCTGACTTGGTCTTGGAAGACTCAGTAAAATACAAAAATAATTATTTTTACAATTTACAAGATGCCCGATGGGGTCTTCATATTATGACAATGTCCTTATTTGAATTCTTGACCTAGGACAACCCTAAAAGCACTTTCAATTAGTGCTTGACCTATAAAACAAATTTATTGGGCAAAAAACCCAAGCTTAATAATAATAATCATTTTTCTTTCTTTTACGAAATACAAGAATCAAAAATACATTTCATATTTATGAAGACCGAACCTAGTTACACTTTCTTCAACACCTCCAACATATTCTACTGCTGACTGCTGGATGGAACTAGGAATTTTGTCCTCAGAATTGCTAAGAAAACTTTGCAAAATTAATCCTAGCCTCCTCTCACTAAACCCGCAAAACCCCAGAAAGGGTTTGGGTTGAATCCATCAACCCCTGATGACCCCCAATAAGTGCAAACTACCCAATTTGACCAGAAAATGCCACACAGCCTTGATATTACTGAATTATGCCGCAAACCTACCACGGGAAATTTCTCCTAGCTCCTGCTGATTCTCCACTGAGAAATACCTCCTATCTCCAGCCCTTATCTCTCCGCAAATTCTTCTCCCTTCTTCGCTAGTGTAGGCTAAGCCAGAAACCCCTGCGCAATGTTTAGAGTGAGGGAAATGGCTCCTCAAAATCCCTGCCTCACAACCCAACAAATTCGCTACAAAATCTCCGACAATGTCTGGGAAAATCTCTTGCAAATCCCTATAGAACTCTAGCAATCTATAGCTGATCTCAATTGGGGTGCTTTGAACAGCTTTTGCGCCCAAGGAAAATATGCATCAACTGGAAATGATTTGCAATGTAGCTCCTTTAGAAGTCCTGAGATAGACTTCTCTCTACTCTCCTAGGGTGACACTCGGAGTTCATCGACAGTAGAGGTGGACTTCCCGCTTGGGAATCCCTCATGCTAAACAATACCGTTTGACTTGGCTAAACACCTCAAGAAAACTTGTTCAGAAATTAAATTGTCAAAAGATGCAAATGAAGACCTCTTCTCCTTATTTATAATTGTTGGCCTCGTTTTTTCCTTTGGTGCCCCCCACTCTTTCTCTCTCCTAATTCACACCCCTCCTCTTTTCTCTCTCCTCCAAGAGTGTGAGTTCCCTTCTTGGGACAAATTTCTCTCTTGTGGGCCCCACGTTCCACTTGAACTGCAATTTCCCTTTTTCCTCCTAAGTCCTAATGCTAGAATTGCCTCCTCTTCGAACAATAGTCTCTAATGCGTAAAATCGAAATTGGGGATATTACAAGAAAAATGTATTTTCGTGGGATACAGTGAGACAACTTAGGCATCAGTGCGTATCTAACAAGACTCAAGAAGACAATTTTCAGGTGAGATGTGAGGTTTGAGGAGTCAAGGGCTCTAAGGGAGTCCTTAGAGCCATAGTAGGTTGGAGTACCGAGATGGAGGAGCTACTCGCTCCCAAGGAGGAGCATAACCCAAGATCACAGATTGAGTCTCAGCTAGGTGGCAAGAGGCCCTCACAACAAGATCCACCACAGGATGATGAAGAGAAGAGATCAGGATGAGAGCAGACAACTACTCAGTTAGAGATTCCTAGCATAGGGAGGAAGAAAGTTAAGTGGGTCAAGAAGTTGATTCAAGAGGCCCAAGAGCAAGTTGAAGCTCCTAGCTCTATTTTTCAGGCAGAGAAAGCAACCACAAAAGTACATAGGTTATATGGCATTGATGACAAAGGTGGTGGACACTGAGCCTTCTAGTTATAAGTAGGTAGCTGATTTGTAGGTTTGGCAGGATGCCATGGTGGAGGAATATTTCTCCATCATGAAGAACGATGTCTAGGATATTGTGTCACGACATGAGGGAAAATCAATAGTTGGCTTACAATGGGTGTAGAAGGTGAAGTATGGAGCAAATTGGAGTGTGGAGAAGGACAAGGCCAGGTTTGTGGCCAAAGGATTCTCATAGATTAAGGGCATAGACTATGATGAGACCTTTGCCCCAATAGCATGGTATTCATCCATCAGGACTATTTTGGCACTTGCAGCATAGATGGGGTGGAAGATCCACCAGATGGATGTGAAGACAACAATCCTCAATGGAGTGGTTGAGAAGGAAATTTATATGGAGCAACCATAGGGGTTTTGAGAAGTTCAACAAAGACGTGTGTAGGCTAAAGAGAGCTCTTTATGGGCTTAAGCAGGCTCTGAGAGCATGGTACACTCATATTGACAACTACCTTTGAGGGTTGGTCTTCACTAAGATTGAGGTGGATACCAACCTGTAGTACATCTTGGTTGGAGGGTTTTTGCTTATTATAGTGCTCTATGTTGACAACCTTATATTCAGTGGAGCAAACAACTTGATCTAGGATTGCATGGAGGACCTTGCAAGGGAGTTTGAGATGAAGGATATGGGGCTTATGCACTATTTCCTTTGACTGGAGGTTTGGCAAGTTGATGTTGAGATCTTTGTGTGACAGGGGAAGTACACTACAGAGGTTCTTCGAAGATTTCATATGCAGGATCGTAGGCCCATGGTCATGCCTCTAGTTACAAACTAGAGGAAGGTGGATGCTAGTAGAGCGGAGCGAGTGGATGCTATAGTATACATGCAACTCATTGGGTGGTGATTGACTTGGTCAACACACGACCTTATATTTGGTTTGCAGTCAACCAACTGAGTTAGTTCATGATGGAACTGACCAAAGTTCACTGGGTTTCTGGAAAACATGTTTTGAGGTATCTCAGAGGCACAACAGATTATGGGTTGTGGTACAGATAGGTTGATGGAGTGAGGTTTGAGGGCTTCACAGATGCAGATTGGGCAGGGTGCTCCACAGATCGAAAGAGTACTTCAGGGGGTGTCTTCGTCATTGGGTCAGCAGTTGTTTCCTAGTATAACACGAAGTAGAGATCAGTTACACTTAGTTCAGCAGAGTCCTAGTACATGGCTGCTAGTCTGGTAGCATGTGAGGCTATTTGGATGAGGAAGTTCCTTGTGGGACTTCTCAGATAGAGGATGGAGCCTATTGTGATACGTTGTGATAATCAGAGTTGCATCAAGCTCTCTTAAAACCTAGTGTTTAATGATCGCTCAAAGCATATCAAGGTTAGGTATCACCATCTTAGAGATTGTGTGCAGAAAGGGATAGTGAAGCTACTGTACATTCCAATAGAGGAGCAGACAACAGATATCTTGACCAAGGCATTGGCAAGAAGCACTTTTGTTCAGTTTAGAGATAAGTTGGGAGTTGTGCAAAATCCCTTCTTTGCTAAGAGGGAGTGTTGAAAATAGTAGCGAGAAAGGTCTTCTTGACTTGTGCCTTATTCAAAAAAGACCTTGCTTAGTCTTCCTTTAGCACGCACGAGTTCCTAGGAAATAGGACAAATTCATGGTGATAGTTTGACTCGTGCAGAGTTGGAGAGGCAGTTGAATCAATCTCCAAGTGCGAGTTATAGTTGGAAAGGGATGAGTTAGAGAGCTTCAAGTTCTATTTGAGGCAGGAGGAGTTGAAGAGTCAGTTTGAATCAGTTAACAAGTCAAACTCAACTCATATTCCAAATTTATACTGGCCAGATTTAGCATGATCGAAAAGGTTAAAAGGACGACAAAGGCACATCATTGTACATTATTGTTGAGCATGAGTTTTCGTGTGAGAGTTTGTTGTGAGAAGACCGTATCTAGGAGCAGCAGCCTATACGCAGATTTGAGACAGTGCGCTAATATTTAGGAGTTAATTCCTAAATAATAGGGGCTGTTCAGTGCTAGCAAATGGGAGCCAGACAGCGCAAGGAAATAGGGAGCTGGGTTGGGTTTCTTGCAGGGAGGTTTCAAGCTTAGTTCAAGCAGTGAGATAAGTGTGTTCCCTGTTGAAACAGTTTTCCTTGTAACGAGATCAATTGCTCTATTTTCTGTCAAAAAAGTTATACAGCTAGCAGAGATTTTTCCCAGTTGGGTTCCCTAGAAAATATTGTGTTGTTGGATATCATGTTACTGTGTTTTAATTCTGTTTCTATTCCGCTGCCAATTTATCATGGAGAAATCCTGTCTTCATGTAACGAATTAGTTTCAGATTTGTTCATTCAAGCAGTTGCAGGATATCAAGAAATTTCTACAGACACTGCCATGCGATCACTTGTCACATATCACTGTCATAAGAACTCTTGCCATAAATCACTGTCATAAGGACACTTGTCATATATCACTGTCATAAGATCTCTTGCCGTAAATCACTGTCATGAGGACAGTTTTCATACATCACTGTCAAAAGAACCCTTGCCATAAATCACTGTCATAAGGACACTTATCATACTGTCATAACATCACTGTCACAAACACACTTATATTACCGTCAAAGTTGTTGAAAAATGGCAGCTTCAGTCAGTAATTTTCATGAAAAATTAATTTTTGAAGGCTTGATTTAATGCTGGTTGAGGTCGGCTCCAAAAGAACAGGTCGGCTCCAGTACCCAGTGGCACCACTTGATGGGCCCTAAACCGTAGGACAGATAACATATAAATAAAGATCACTTAGAGGTCATTTTGGCCAAGCAACTCACTCTCCAAAAAGAAAATTCCAGATATGCAGTAGCCTCAGCATCTCTCACACATGTGACGGAGCAGAAAGGAAGAAATTTGACTGCATTGACCTCAGATCTCTGACCTCGGACTGTTGACCAATCACAGAAGTGCGTTGACTGAATTCTGGGTGCTGTTTGACTACGTTGACCATGTTTTGACTGCGGGTTTGACCAGCAAATTGAAGGCTGCTCTGATCGAACTTATTCAGAGGGTTGAGTGTTGACTGTTACAGATTGGTCCTGTTGGCTTTAATTGCAGATTTGGCCCTGTTGACTTTGATCAGAATTTCAAGGAGTTTGACCAGGCTTTGATTATAGTTGACCGAGCTTATTTCTGAAGTTTGACTAGAATATCTCATCTGTACATTTATTGTTCCTGGACTGGTTTTTTGGTTAGTAAAAGGGTTGACCTTTGACTGGTTTATTGTGGGACATTGGCTATTTGGTTACTCTCTCTATTGAAGGAAAGATTGCTGGGGTTTGCCCCTAGGAGAGGGGTTTTCCCAGGGTAAAAGTACTGCTGTTCATTATCTTTATGTTCTACTGCTTATCTACTATTTATGGTTGTAATTTTTCAAGTGTAACTGCTTAATGATTACTATGCTCTAAATGTCAAAGTGAATGCTCTATTAAAGTGGATTATCATTAGAAGTAGTTACAATTGTTGAAATTTTTTTACTAGGCCTAATTGACCTAGCAAAAAAAACAAAAGTATCACTGTCACAAACACACTTATGTGCCGGCCAAAGTATCACTCTTTGCTCCTTCAGAGAGTCAATCCTAAGGGTTTACAGGACTGCTCACACATAGTGACAAATCTGCCATTTGTCCACTGTTCTAGGGCTCATCAAACTAGCCACTAACTACCCTCCGAGTCACTGATCTTAGGCTGATTCAACTGCTCTTCAGTATACTAAACATCCTTCTACATCCCTAGCAACACAACAACATATAGAGACTGATCACATATCTTTACAAAACGTCACCTACAGCCCTGAAAAAGTCACGATTCTGAGGATCTCTTGACTGAACGTCGGCCTTGGTCAAGTGCTCTTCACCTAGCGTTTCCTCAGTCATATCAGACCTGTGTTAATCTTTCTTCGAGCCCCTGAACATGCTGCGCTAGAACCTTCTGGCATGCGGCCTTACTCAAACTTTTCACCAGCCCTTACGGCACACCAAAATAGTCATTTTCTTGGTGTTTCAGCCCTCCAATAAGGTACAGCACCTCTGCCGTTAGATCACAGAAAATTAACACCAAAAAAATGTGCCCAGACATCAGCTCTCTCATGCGGCCAGCATCTGCCTAAACTCGGCCCAATCAAACACAGAAAAGATGCTTCCTGTATTTTTTCTACCGTTAGATAGATAAATTTCAGTTTTCACATAGATGTATTTGTTGTTTTTGTAACGTTTTCATAGACTTCTAGATATGTCTTGAGCACTCCCTTGATATATCATAAACTGAAGTTTTCAGTCCTTTTGATCAATTTTGGTCATGTACGACAACAATATAAATTTTTCATTCTATTAAGACAGGATAAAAGTTATATGATATTCATCTAGAAGGATTATTAGTTTTCTGATTTGAATTTATTGTTGTTCCTACCCTATTTCAAACTCTCATGGTAGAAGTAGATCAGAATGCATTATTCACTTTGCTTATAAGGTTTGGAAACATTGTTAAAAAATAAATTCTTCAGCTTTCTGAAATTGGAATATTTCACTGTGTTATTAGTAAATATATAATTGTCATCTATTTTTTTGTCCAGGTCTATGACAGTGGATAACCTTGATGTAGGAGATCCCTTCATTGAAGAGCGCAAAGAGCTAAAGCAGATCCCTTTGCCTCCACCACCTGAAAGTGTGCTTCAGGGAAGCACATTGGTAAGGCTAGATTTTTTATGTTTTATTTTGGAATTGGAGCTTTTAGTGAAGATGAGCTATTTAACTTACTATCTTGATATGCTATTCTTTGCCTAAGTGATCAATTAGAATGGATGGATTACGTATATTTTAGTTGCTTATCTTATCATTTTTATTGGTTGATATAAATGCATTTACTTATTAATAATTTTTTTACTATTTTTTCTTGTGGCATTTGATAGTCATCCACAAAGCCAGAAGATTTTATCTTTAGACCTATACATCGGCAAGTTCCATCTTTCAGTTTACCAAGTTCTCTTCCCAACTTACCTATGGTTGCAGAAATTAGCTGGAATAGTAAGTCCTTGTTACATTGCTAAGCTAGATGTTTTAGTTTTATATTACTTTGCTATCTTTCTTAAGTATTTTCTTGTTGGTTTGGTTCAATGGGATGAATGTAAAATTTGATATAGTTGTTTTGTAGCTTGAGCCACTAAGCCCATTGGCCCCAGTCTTGTCTTAGGGCTAATTTGAGTATAAAGTTCTATTTTATTGCTTCAATGTTTAAGCAGTAACATCTATTGATGTGAGTAATGGTCATATATTACAGGCTAAGCAAAAACATTAGAATGTTCATTAGAGGGGAAAAGTTTGGAAAAGTGAGGGCATGCAAATTAATTGATGGTTGGTGTGTAGTCAATCACATACAAAAACATTTGTTGTTCTGTGACTAACAACATGGGTTACACTAATCCTTTTATATAGTTGCACTTTTGCGTATATCTTTATGCATTGTGTTACAATTTGTAATTTTCATTTGTAATATCAAATGAAGTGTATTAATAAATGGAGAAACTTTGCATGCACTTAAATCAGTAGGATTAGAATGAAACAAGATGGAAATGAAGCTAATCTACTTGCATGCAAATGAAAAGGGAAGAAATGCAAAGTCACAACAAGCGCACATGATTTCCTTCCCTCAAAAGAGAGAAGGATGTGATGCCAAGGGGTAATCCCCAAGCTCCCAAGGAAGAATGATTAGTTTTATTATTAGTAATGAGAGCCCACTTATAGAAATGAGGGCTTAGCTTGGGAAGAGCTTACAATATTCTTGATGATCAAGGATACTCTTTCTCAAGAGGTTACAAATGAATGATTTTAGATTCTACTTGAGAAATTGTTTACAAAGGAAACTTCCTTGAGGAAGACTAAAAGGCCTTTAAAGAGGAAAGAGATATGAATGGTTACATCTTCCCACACGTGAGGATCTAGAAGAAAAAGTGATGAATAGTGAGTAGAAAATATTAATCTTGAAGGTTCAAAGACTAAAAGGCCTTTAAAGAGGAAAGAGATATGAACGGTTACAACTTCCCACACGTGAGGATCTAGAAGAAAGAGTGATGACTAGTGAGTAGAGAATATTAATCTTGAAGGTTCAAAGATGAAAGGACTCCAAGGCATGCACTTTGATTTTCCTTCTCAAACTTGAATTGCCTTTAAGACTCTTTCCAATCGAAATCACCTCCAATCCCTATGCACAATCAATAGGACAAGTTAGCATGCAAGAGAGATAAGGAGCTGAAATATACGAGGAAATCGAATGCATGAGATGAAAAAAGTTTGTGAATCAAATACAACTTCAAATACACCTATATTACAACAATCTCCTCACTAGGATCAAATCGCAAGAGTTGATTTAATGAGATAAAGATGGGCCTAAGCCCAATGATCTAGCCTTATACGCTTGATATAAAATGAAGCACAATTAAAAGTAACCAATAAACCTGAATTTCGAATTTGATGGAAGGAAGAATATGAGGCCTATAGAAACCCCCTTATCAATTGTCAAAAGATGTCCTTGGAAAGTCCTAGCTTGAGTGACTTGTGAGCTCTTTGAGGTCTTTGTAGATAGATGGTCCAACCGAAGACGTCCCCAATCTCTAAAGGGACTTGGTAACCTAAAACAATAAAACACTTGCAAAACCAATTGTTAGTGCAAAAGGAGACTTGTCATATAGAAGCAAAGTTGAATTTGTTGTGCAATCGAGAACAAAAAATTGCAACCAATGCTCAAGATATAGCAAGCTCAAGGGAGATTGCAAATAATTGCAATCTCCCTTCCCTAGACAATAATGCCCTCAGGCAATACACAAAATCAACTAGTTATGCAATACAACTCAATGAAACATAATCATAGCATGAAGAACAAAATCAAATATATTTTACTTCATCCACAAAGCATAGCATCACCGGACCAACAATTATCCCCCAAGGACTTTCCTTTTATTGCAATACAGATTCGAGTATAGTAACAACAAGCATCTAGCTTCGAACCATGAGCAAATGGGAGCTCAAATGGTAGATTTATACAAAAAATGGAGAGAATCCCAATGAAGGAGTCTAATGACAAGTGGTGCAGGAGTGACAATCTCAATGCCAAGTCGAATTGCATGTGTGAGAGCCAAGCCAAGTGTGAAGTTCGATCTTTGGTAGGTGGGGTTGTGTATTCCTCTTTTCCATGTGCGTTTTTTGTGAGCTGCCAAGTGTGAAGAATGAGTGGGTGAGAGGAGGCAAACCTCCACACAAATCTCGACAAATTTCCTGTCATGGCACCTCTCCAAATTGAGTGCCAATCTGCCATGCGTAGAGATGCCAAGTATGATATGTGGGTAGCTGAACTAGCTGCTGCATGGAGCTGAAGTAGGTAGCTGTGTACAAGTGTGAGGAGTAGTGGAGTGTAGTGGAGACAATACTCCACAAAACCCTCAATCAAATATTCCCATTCATGCGTTGATCTCCAAGAGATTTCTAGCTGCCAAGTAGGAAAATCGATCCCTCAAACATAGGAGTAACTCGACCCCCATTTAGTGCAATAACTCATTGTAATATTCCTAATTAGCCATGGCTAATTGGAATATTCGATTTTGCCCAATTTTTGCCTTATATAGTTATTTATAAATAAAAAAAGTGAGGAGGGGGGACATAACTCACTTTAAAAATAAAAAGTCACTTCTAGTAGCACAACGTTGTGACTTAAGGAGGAGCCAAGGGGGCCAAAGGGGGACGCAGAAATGGGGCCCACGCAGACACATGGAGGGATTGCGCAGGAGGGAAGAACACATGGCAAGATGGGAATCATGCAAGAGGAGGTGAGCCTAGGGATTGTGAGAGGCAGAGGCTATAAAATAGAGAGGAGCCCACTCATTTTGGATCATTCTGGTTATGAGCATTTGTGATAGTCATTTCGACTTAGAGCACACTGGCTGTTTAGCTAGTCTGCAACACTATTTAGTGCATTGAGTGTCTCCGTTCGAAGATCTCACCACCCTTAGCCCTGGGGGGCTTCGAGTGCCTGCTCGGGCAAGGTATTTCCATTGCCATTCCAGCAGTAGTTTCATCAGCATTTCATTAGCGTCTTTGAGGAACTATGCAGAACCCCAAGGTGGTGATTTTCAGGGGTCGGCCATTTCAGAAAAGCTTTCTGGGTTTTTCTGGGTTTTTTAAGTAGAGTCCGATTCCAGAGTTTCAGCCTTTTCTGAGGAGGGGAGCAGCCCCAAATCCTCATTCGATTTCCAGCAGCAGCAGCATGATAGTTTTCCAGCAGTTGGGATGCAGATCAGTGTGAGGCCATTCCAGGAAAGCTTTTTGGGTTTTTCTGGGTTTCTTGAGTAGAGCCTGAATCCAGAGTTTCAGCTTTTTCCGAGGAGGGGAGTAGCCCAAAATCATCATTTGTTTTCTAGCAGTAGTAGCAGCATAGCAACAACATCCACGTAGAGAGGCCATTCTTGTCATTCTGAGAGTATTTCTTCACTTGCCTTGTGCAAGTCGTGGTGCCATCTGTCTAATCACCTCTTGTACTCATTTATTGCTCAGTATAATAAAATGGCTTAGCCAATGTTCCACCAAGGTTCCGGACCGAGGGGGTGAGGGAGCGAGGGGGCGCGGGAGCGGCCTATGCAAAAGCTCCCCACCATTTTTTAGGAAACGTGGGGGAGCGTCAGGGTCTTAAAAACTTATAATATAAATATAATTTATTAATTGAGTCCACTATGACAATTTGGTTTGAATTGAAACGCTGCAAAGCATGATCATTGATATGAATATCATTATCTAAATTTCTAATATCATCTAAAATAATAAATTTAAAATTCCAATTTATAATCATACATCAATGATCATACATTATAACAAAATACAAAGACAACGATACCACCATATTCAACATTCTGATAATACACAACAAACCTCAACAATGTCGTTGTAGAAGATCATTGCAGATCTATTCTCCCTGCATTTCTGTTATCAATAAAAGATCTTAATCCCAGAATCTTAACACTTATGTCCTCTGCAACTTCAACAATATGTTATCAAGGCAACTCTGTTCAGTTCTAGGCCAAACTGCTATAATCATTGGTGAGTTTTGCCCATCTGTACATAGTATCAATTACAAGGATATACAAAACAACAGTGTTGTGTTATGCTCGTGTGAATTCTATTGTGAATTGTCTCCTTGTTGAAGAGTGACTGTTGTGCAGACTCCTGATGGCATAACAAGATGCTAATGCCTCTGTCCACTGATGCACATTTGTGTCTAGAACATTACTCATACTTCTATCATAACTCCAAAAAATCTGCAATCTAAACCTGTAGCTTCCATATCTGACAATTTGACTATATGGATTACAGCTTCTGCTCCTTTACTTTGAAACTCTTGTTTAAATTCAAATTACAATGACCTTAAGGGTTACTGTAACTTGATTATACAAATACTTGTAAGACACCAGTTAGGGTTACTTAGAGAAATAAAAAATACTTCAACGTGATCGGTGTGTCTTTTAGAAAGCAAGCACTGCACACAAAAATTAAGTTAATTTGATGCTGAACTTCTTTGCCTTCTAATATTTCTTATCGTCACAAACTGAATTCTTCACAAGAGGGAGCCTCTGATGTTGATCATCCATAGTGAATTTTGAAGAGCCGAGCTTTGAGAGAAGCAGAGAAGCATTGATGTGTAACCACTTTAGGGATGATCTCCTCACAGAATGTGTAGGGTAATATTGAGCAGCAACCACAGATAAATGAATTTGTTTGGATCAAACTTAGAATTTGTCTAATTAGAGGACCGACGGTTCATAGTGATAGAAATCCTCAAGATCTGTCTTCAATTCTGTCTAATATGTGCACTCCAGAATTCCTGCAAATAACCAAATGACATTACCAATGTGATAGCCATATCAAGGGTCCATTATGCAATCTGCATTGTTCCAACAGATGCCATCAAGGTTCCATGCATGGGAGTGATCAGATCCAGTAATAACAACACACACAGCGCGTGAAAGCTGTGTGTTGTTATGTGTTCACCCTGCCGTTTTTATAGCATGAAACACCTAAATTCCAAAACCCTACACTTAGTTTGACTGTTAATTAATGATTAGTTTTAGGGTTAAGTTAATTAAAATCATTTTTTTTGCATAAACATGTGCCATGCCCCCCCCGCCCCCCCGCCCCCTCTCTCCCCACGTTCCCCTTACGTCCCCTTTTTCGAAAACGCCCCCTCAGGAAAGGGAAACGACTCCCTGGCACGTCCCCCTGAGTTTCCTCGTTTTTGGGGGCGTGGGGAAATGTCCCCTACTCGTCCCCAAGTCCTCGGAGCGTGGGGGAGCGAGGAAACTAGACCCCTGTGGGGGGGGAAGTCCCCGTGGAACACTGGGCTTAGCATTTCTCGCTGCATTTCTTGTGTATCTGCTTATATTTCCGGTTTACATTATTATATGTTGTTCCACTGTTATTTTATCACTTCTGGGTTATCATATCATTTGCACATATTTGGTTGGAGTTTTTGCTGGGGTTTGAGGAATATTCCGGGTTAGAAATATTACACTCATTTGGTTATGTGTGTGCCAAATCACCTTCCAACTTGTCCTTTGACTGACCTTTGACTTACTTGACTTGATTTTCCATGTCATTTCCACTCCATTTCTCATGTGGAAATATTTATTCTTTCTCCACTTATTTAATTTTCTGGCAATTTATTTTTAATTTTCCCACTAAACTTAGGAAAAGTGGGTTTTGAGGGGCTAGAAGTGATTTTTTGGCCCCCAAAGTGTGTCCTAGAAGAATGTTGAGGTGCAGATGATGAATTTTGAGTACTCACTTTATTACATTTTACATAAAAAACAATTAAAAAATCCCATCCTGCGAGAAATTTTTAATTATTAAAAAAATCCTATCTAGACATAGTCAAATTCCGCAAAATTTTATAGATGATCTAGCATGGTAATATACATTGACCATAGACACTAAGATGGACTAGGGGCCCAATCTTGAAACCATCACCCCAACTTTAGGGGTATGCATGAGTGAAAAAACTCAGTTAATTATTCATTGCTAAAAAGCAGGAATAATTAGCTAAGTGACAAAAACATTCTAGGGTGTACTCACTTGCTGATCAAGCCCCAAGTCTTCGAGGCCTGTTACATAGCTTTATTCATCATGTTAGTGACATTGTTTACAACTCCCCACAAGGTTGTGGAATTTGAGGATAGAAGAAGAAAGAGGAGAGAGAAAGAGGCTGAAATGCCCTGTTGACTACTAAACTTCTGAATTTTTTATTATGTACATTCTGAATCATGGGTTATGGAGTGCAACTTTGCAATCAACAAATCTCAACACTGCTTTGTATTGTATATTTCTAAAATACCCCATATACAAAATTTAATGGTTTATTTAGTGTTCATATGTTAAATAAATATAAGTATGATAATACAAATGAAAGGTGTCAAATGATTTATTGACTATACATAGGAGGATTTAAGCCAATACGTTTACAACATAATATGTGTATAGGTATAAGCTAAGTTGCACGAAACGTCGAAACGTTTCAGAGTTTCCGAAACGGGCACATTTAGAAACATCGCCTCCCAAAAATGGAAACGTCAGTCGAAATGTCAGCTGAAACGCCATATATG
>APFE030844446.1:289992-316277 GCA_000404065.3 Pinus taeda
GTGAATAACACATTATCTTTGCAAGAAAAAAGGGAATAAGACACGTAGATGACAATTTAGAAGGAAAAACAAGTCTATATTAACTCTCACTGATGATTACATGATGGTCGAGTTTCGGCCAAGTTTCGGAGTTTCGGGTACGAGTACGGCCCAAAACGTCGGGTTCCTAGAAGTTTTGTGCAACATAGGGTATAAGTGATCATGAATTTTAGGTTATAAAAGGCATGCTACTTATGTTATTGGTCAAGCATTTATCATTCCATAATTATTATGTTAAAGCTGAAAATCATTCCTGGCATTTTTTTTTTCTTAAAGCACTTTTTTTACTAGTTTGATTTATGTTGCCAATAATACCAAAAGACAATTGCTTATGAGATAAACAAAAATTGACAAAATCAATACTTCTTATCACAATTAGAAACTTTCAAGATTAAAATAATGGACCATCAACATGCTAATTAGATACAATTAGATCTCTTATCACAATTATGATCAAATCCAATTAAGGTGTTTTAAGAGTGACTTAGATTACAAATCCACAGGGATTGTCAATGAAAAGCAATGTATCCACTTATCAATGATAACGACACAAGCATTAATCCACAATATCACTTGCTAAGCCAATATCATTAAGCAATCATCAAACCAATCAGAGCACTTATGGGTGTTAATGCAAGAGTACAATGATGCAGAAATGCAATATGGATCAGCCAAGAGACATATGATTGTAGCAGTAAGAAAATCACCCAATTGCTCAATTAAAGACTTATCCAAGATCCACAAGATGCAAGGAACAAGAGCTAAGTGGAATTAGATGACTTTCAACACTTTTTCCAACCACTTTAATTTTTATATCAGACTTTATGCAGTAACCTTAAATTATTATTTCAGCGTTCAAAAAATGATCAAATATCCTAAGAGATGCAAGTCCAATGAGTGCAAGTGACAATATAATGATGAATTATGACTACCATGATATTTATATTTGAAAATTACTGAGAGGGGGGTGAATTCGTTATTTTAAACTTCAATTTTTACTCAACTTTAATTTCTTCTTATGTAGCTAATGACTTATGTATATGCTCAATTATTATTGGTTTCCTTTTGTAGTTACTAGGGAGAGACATTTGTAGATATACTTATTTAGAATTCAATAGCATTCATACAACATCCAAGAAACAACACATGAAGACATCGGATATAAGTGAAAACCCATAAGGGAGAAAACCGCGAATTTTTGGTTGAAAGTGATGTGAAGGCAAGGTCCTATTTTCCAATTACATCAGATTTTTATAGGCTCCAACTTACAAGAGGCTTCTACCTCAAGGAATCTCCAACCCCCACAAAGTTTTTTGTAGGCTACAACCTAGAGGAGGCTCCTACCTCAACAGACTACAACCTATTCTTTATCAAGCTACAACTTGAAAGGAGACTGCAATCTCCCAATTGCAATACAAAGCCAAGTGTTTTGGTTACCTGATATTAATTTTTTGCTTTTTTGCTCATCTTCTCTGCTACTCTTCTTCAATTATGTTCCTCTTCTGTTGTTGTTCATGAACCCTCTCATACAAACTGCTTAATACAAAAAAAAGTCCTTTTCCCATTCAACAATGTGTATTTTATAAGTATGGCTTATTGGCTCTGTTGACCTTGCTGCCTACACCTAACTACAAGTTAGTGAGAAAAGCCTTCAACCCCACAAGGTGTGGTTGGTGGCACGTAACTCAGAGAAGGGGCTGCCACACTAATCCCAACTCTCTCTGTTTGAGCTATCTCTTAGGTTAGCTAACAGGGGTGGTCCCTGATGAAAAGTTAGGTTAAAAGATGTGAGTTTCTAGGAGAGTGTTATAGTGAAAATGGATTACTTTTAAAGATTAATGAGAAAATATGAAGTGAGCAACTTGAAATAACAATGTCAATCATTAATTTAAAAAAAAAACCATAAAACCAGTGCCTTATAAGGAATTTGCTCAACAATTTAAAGATATATTTGCTTAAAGTCAAATGCAATGCTCTTAAAAGAGAAAGAAAAGTAACCCTGAAATGTGAATAAGAATTGTTAGCACAAGATATGTAAGATACAAAATGCTTTTGAGATAATCAACTTTATAAATCAAAACATGTGAAACATATTTTGCCAAAACCCAAAAATTAGTAATTAACTTGGAAATGTAAAAGAAAGGAAGTGCTAAACCAAGACATCAATATGCAATTAGACTTGAAGCATGAAAATAAAGCATTTGTTTGAAATGATTACAATACTTGCTTTTGGAATAGACTTCGCATATGAAAACTCAAACCATCAAGAGACAAGTAAAGTAAATGTAATGGAAAGTGCTCTTGGTTAATTTTATTAATTATCTCTGCAACAAGATTACAATTTAACTCTTCAATCCTCAGACCTCACCTTCGCCCAAAGATATGGATTTCACAATGAAGAGTCAATAGAGGAGTAGAGGATCCCTAAGATGTCTATTTCAACCAACTTATGTTGGACGTAAAATTTTAATGAGGCTTGGGGCCTTCCTACACTAAAATGCCTAGATGAAATGCAAATTGTGTTAATTACCCAAATTAAAATAGTGATACATGGGAATGTTTCAAAGAGATTGATTTGCAATGCTTGAAAATGAAATAGTGTTCAACATAAGTTGCAATTATAACTTCAATTGGAGGAATAAAATTAGCTTACAAGTGTTGCATGTGTTTTATCAATGAATCAAAATGATACAAGTAATTTGCTTGAAATTAAAATTTGTTTCAAATAGGCAATGACAATAAATTGCTCCAATATTCAAGATAACAATGTAGCATAAAATTGAAGCATGTATTCAAGTGCTCATGAAACAATTTACAAAGGTAAATGAAAACGAATAAAAGTTTGTTAAGAATATAAAATGCTTGCATGTAAATGATGAATTGTCCAAAGTAAAGTGTAAGCTTGTAGCTTCAAGCAACAATGAGATAGAAAATGCAAAGCTCAAATGAAATTGTAACAAACTTTAACTTAATGAAATGTGATAGTGAGGTTGTGTTAATTCCCAATTAAAGCATGCATTTAAGTAAATGAAGTATGAAATCTTAAACCATGCAAATATCAATCCACCCAAGAGAAGCCTCCCTCTAAATGGGGAGATAGGATACCATGGGAGAAATCCCAAGCTCCCACAAGCAAAATAGATCTTTCATTAATATTACAATGAGAAGAGGGTCCTTCAAAGTCTTCAACTAAACTTCAAGGAGAGTTTTCACAATAATTGCTTGAAACATGGACAGTAGTCCTATCTTGAGAAAGTAGTGACAAGATCTCACAAAATTTATGCGAGGGAAACAAGGTGTGAGTTTCCTCCAAATGCCCACGACTTAGAGAGGAAAATGGGCAGCCCTCTAGTGAACTCGACTTGGCCAAAATAAGCCTCAAAAGGGCTCATGACATCCTTGGAAATCGAACCCCCAACATTTGCCAAAGGTCCTGCAAACACTTGTTAGCTGTTGCAGGAGGTTGCTCTTCAAAATATGCCAAACAAGAGTTAGCAAACAATCCAAACAATGATTGTAAAATAAGTTAAGTATTAGTGAAAAATTCAACAAGATAAAATGTATATGTACAATTATAATTTACAAAAGGCTAAGCTAAAGAGTGAGTTTAAACTCTCGTCTTTGCTTAGCCATCTTCAAGCTCTTAGATAGCAAATGAAAGAAATGAGGTACAATGTTTTTTTTAAAAGAGATTTAGATTTGGAAGTGCTTGACTTGTGTACAAGCTATGTGCCAAAACCCCTGCAAAACCACTTTGTAAGATAAGACTATGAAGGCTCAAAAAACAAATGAGAGCTCCTTTAAGAATGTATCAAGGGTGGGATGGTCTCTCCAAAGACTTCTTCTCACGCTTGATTCTGTGATCCCAACAAGATGTTCCCTCTACAAAACTTCAATCAAGAATTAGTTCTATATAGATTTAGCAATAAACGATGATAATAAACTCTAGAGATTTATTTAAAACCAACTAGAGTGTTCTATACCTAGAGCATACTTCTAAATCAAACGTCAATGCAAGATAACTCTACATTAACAAATCTACAAGAGCACATGGAAACAAATTAGATCAAAGCACGAGTAAAAAGAATTATACCAATGATCAACAATTCATCACACTCCAAAAGGAGGAAAACCTCATGAATGAAACCCCAAAGTCTTTATTGATATTTTTGAAAGTGTACAAGGCACCAGTGCTTCCGCAAGCACAATAGCTAGTAACAATATCATACAAATGAGAGCCCATGACTCTATTATATAGAGAATTGGGAACAAATCCCAATGAAGAATGACAATGACAAATGGCATTGGAGCTAATCCCAATGTACAAGTGTTTAAACAAGTGGCATGAGGTGACAATTCCAAAGAGAAATTCGAATTTGTTGAATGGAGCTCCAATGCCAAGTGTAAAAATCGAATTCTAGCCAGTGGATATCATTTTCTTCTTCTGTTATGTGCCAAATTCGAATTTTATGATAGAATGACAAGTGTATATGGGTGGTAACCCATGTGGGGTCAGTTTCCCACAAAAATCTCCACCAAATATTCTCCCAAATCCTCCCAAATGTGCAATAACTTTACAAATTCTAATTTTCAAGTAAGCAATTTTCTCCTTTAATGCCAGAAATTCGATTTTATATGAGCACATGCCTTTTCCTTGATTTTAGGAGTCCACATCACCTTGGGGCTTCATTTTAACTCCCCCATAATTTTTCACCTCATTTCCACAAATTTTTATCATGTGTGGATATTTATTTTTCTCCATTTATATAATTTCTGCTTAATTAATTGCCAGATTTCACACTAAACTTAGGAAAAGTGAGTTTTGAGGGTTCAAAACACATTTTAACCCCTCAAAGTGTGTCATAGTAGAAAGTTAAGGATGAAATGTGTAATTTTAATTACTCATACCCCATACAACTTCTCTAGACTATACTTATTACAATTTAAATACAATTTTATTTGCAATTTTTGACCTATGGTAAATCTAAAAATATAAAAAATGACTACCTAGACCTAACCAAATTCCACGAAATTTTTTGTGTGATCTAGTATGGTAATATACATCGAATCTAGATGCTAAGATGTGTCAAAGCCTCAACTTTCAAACCATCACCCCAGATTTGGTGTAAAATGTGAGTGAAAAAACCCAGAAAATTATTTGCCTTTGAAAAATAAGGGATAATTAACCAGATACAAAAAACACTCCAAGGTGTACTCATTTGCTGATCGAGTCCCAACATCTTAGGCCTGTAATAGACTCAAAACTCATTATTACTAGTATCACTTATTACAATTCCCCGTAGGGTGTGGACTCTGGGTACAAGAAAGATGATGAGAAGATAGAAGTAGATTTAAAAAACTTTGTTGATTGATGATATCATCATCCTTGGGCATGGAGTCTTCATATAATTATCAGGTGCCACTCCAGTGGTCAACATTTGGATCTATATGGGGATGCATGCTAGATACAAAGTGATAGTGTGCAAGAACGTGGAGTCTGCATCCATCGACAAAAGACATATATCAGCGGTATCCATTCAAAATATCATCAAATGAAATAAAGTACAAAAGCGAAGAAATGGAAATTTATTCTAAGAGTATAAATGACAATTTATTCATGAAATAAAACTAATTAAACAAAAATGACAAGGGATAAGGTTAGAAATATGATACAAAAAGATAACCCATAGCATCAGATGTCCTTAATGAAGTTCATGCTGAGAACCTGCTTACTTTTGGTAGATCCATGGACTGCTTTTCTGATGTGCCCTGTCCAATTTTGAATATTTGAGGACTTTGATCAATCCCAACACTGTGTTGTACATGGCCATCAGATTTACCAAATCCTTTGCGCTTTTTTCTTTTCTTCTTAATAAATTGTGATGTTGATGTTGAGGTGATCAAGGTAGACCTTTTTGACTGATTTTGAAGATGCTCTAATTGGAAAATTTGAAGTATCCAATACTTCTTTGACTTGCCTTTGTCCATTTTGCTTATGCTTTGACATGGGTGATGGATCAATCTTATAAGTATGAACTTGATTCTCCTAAGTTTCCTTGCTATCCAAGTCTCCATCAATTAGCCATTTTTGAATGGAGTAAATGACTTCATAATGAGATGAAGACTGCTACAGTGGATTGGGAGGTTTGTGATTTGTTTCTTTGTTCTTTTTCCATTCATCATTTAACCTAAAGTTGGAATTTTTGTACCTGTAATCTTTCCATTTCCTCCCACCTATTTTGAAAAGTGATCTGATTAGCCTTCATAACACTTATTTCCTTGGCATGATTTGTTTCCATGGTATTGATTAATTGCACTTGTTTTTCTTCCATGGCGACCAACCTATTTATTGACTTCCATGGCCTTTATTGCTTGTGCATGATTTACCTCCATGGTCTTAATGAGTTGAACTTGGTAGAGTTGCATATCCTTAATCATTTGAGTCAACCCCTTGATGAGATCCTTATTATTCTCATTTGCTTTTGCTTTGATCTTTTTTTCATCTCCAGATTTTTCTTCAAAGGAGTCAATAATTGATTCTAGAGAACCAAATTTTTTAGCAGGTAATTCTATGAACCAATCCATTGCATTTCCATCTAATGAAAAGATGAAAAGTCTCATTTTAACATCCTCATGGTTAATATCATGGCACCATTTTCTCACACAAAGGTGGAAATTCCTAAGGTGAGTTGTAGTACTGATGGCATTGTTACTTAGAATACTAGGCAACTCTTCAATAGCCTTAATGGCTTCATCTTGAATGAAATTCAGATAGCTTGAAATGTTAGTAAAATCATAAGGGGCGAACAAATCATTCATGATGTCATGCCCACTTGACCCTAAAAGAGAAAATTGATACCAGAGAGAGGCTCCTTTCCAAGATTAGCAAGAAATCTACAAGAAGCAAACTTCAAGCAGAACTCCTTGCAGAAAATGAAGTAAGTGGAGTCGCCACTTGAACAAGAATCTAACTCTAAAAATCCAGAATGAAAAAAACTGAAAGTTAGTCGTATTTCTCAGGTACAAGAAGACTTGTCCCCGACAATGGCGCCAAAAAATGTTGACCCTGCCAAATACACCTGCCTACAAATTAGTGAGAAAAGCCTTCAACCCCACAAGGTATGATTGGTGGCAAGGAGCTCAAAGAAGGGGCTGTCACACTAATTCTAACTCTCTCCGTTTGAGTTATCTCTTAGGTTAGCTAAGAGGGGTGGTCCCTAATGAAAAATTAAGTTAAAAGATGTGAGATTCTAGGAGAGTGTTATAGTGAAAATGGATTACTTTTAAGGATTTATGAGAAAGTATGAAGTGAGCAACTTGAAATAACAATGTCAATCATTTAAAAAAAAAAAAAAAACCCAAATGCTTTATAAAAGAATTTGCTCAACAATTTAAATATATATTTGCTCAAAGTAAAATGCAATGCTCTCAAAAGAGAAAACAAAGTAACCCTAGAATGTAAATAAGAATTGTTAGCACAAGATATGTAAGATACAAAATGATTTTGAGATAATCAACCTTATAAATCAAAACATGTGAAACATATATTGCCAAAACCCAAAAATTAGTAACTAACTTGGAAATGTAAAAGAAAAGAAGTGCTAAACCAAAACCTCAATATGCAATTAGACTTTAAGCATGAAAATAAAGCACTTGTTTGAAATGATTACAATACTTGCTTTTGGAATAAACTTTGCATATGAAAACTCAAACCATCAAGAGACAAGTAAAGTAAATGTAATGGAAAGTGCTATTGGTTAATTCTATTAATTATCTCTGTAACAAGATTACAATTTAACTCTTCAATTTTCAGACCTCACCCTCGCCCAAAGATATGGATCTCACAATGAAGAGTCAATAGAGGAGTAAAAGATCCCTAAGATGTCTATTTCAACCAACTTATGTTGTACGTAAAATTTTAATGAGGCTTGGGGCCTTCCTACAATAAAATGCCTAGATGAAATGCAAATTGTGTTAATTCCCCAAATTAAATTAATGATACATGCGAATGCTTCAAAGAGATTGATTTCCAATGCTTGAAAATGAAAGTGTTCAACATAAGTTGTAATTATAACTTCAATTGGAGGATTAAAATTAGCTTACAGGTGTTGCATGTGTTTCATCAATGAATTAAAAAGATACAAGTAATTTGCTTGAAAGTAAAATTTGTTTCAGATAGACAATGACAATAAATTGCTCCAATATTTAAGATAACAATGTAGCATAAAATTGAAGCATGTATTCAAGTGCTCATGAAACAATTTACAAAGGTAAATGAAAACGAATAAAAGTTTGTTAAGAATATAAAATGCTTGCATGTAAATGATGAATTGCCCAAAGTAAAGTTTAAGCTTGTAGCTTCAAGCAACAATGAGATAGAAAATGCAAAGCTCAAATGAAATTGTAACAAACTTTAACTTAATGAAATGTGATAGTGAGGTTGTGTTAATTCCCAGTTAAAGCATGCAAGTGAATGAAGTATGAAAGCTTAAACCATGCAAATATCAATCCACCATAGAGAAGCCTCCCTCTAAATGGAGAGATAGGATACCATGGGAGAAATCCCAAGCTCCCATAAGCAAATTAGATCTTTTATTAATAGTACAATGAGAAGGGGGTCCTTCAAAGTCCTCAACTAAACTTCAAGGAGATTTCTCACAATAATTGCTTGAAACTTGGACAGTAGACCTCCTTTCTTGAGAAAGTAGTGACAAGATCTCACAAAAATTATGCGAGAGAAACAAGGTGTGAGTTTCCTCCAAATACCCAAGGCTTAAAGAGGAAAATGGGCAGCCCTCTAGTGAATTCGACTCGGCCAAAATAAGTCTCAAAAGGGCTCATGACATCCTTGGAAATCGAACCCCCAATATTTGCCAAAGGTTCTGCAAACACTTGTTAGATGTTGCGGGAGGTTGCTCTTCAAAATTTGCCATACAAGAGTTAGCAAACAATCCAAACAATGACTGCAAAATAAGTTAAGTATTAGTAAAAAAATCAACAAGATAAAATGAATATGTACAATTATAATTTACAAAAGGCTAAGCTAAAGAGAGAGTAAACTCTTGTCTTTGCTTAGCCATCTTCAAGCACTTAGATAACAAATGAAAGAAATGAAGTACAATGTGTTTTTTAAAAGAAATTTAAATTTAGAAGTGCTCGGCTTGTGTACAAACTATGCGCCAAAACACTTGCAAAACCACTGTGTAAGATAAGACTATGAAGGCTCAAAGAACAAATGAGAGCTCCTGTAAGAATGTATCGAGAGTGGGTTGGTCTCTCCAAGTTCTTCCCCTCACTCTTGATTCTGTGATCCCAACAAGATGTTCCCTCTACAAAACTTCAATCAAGAATTAGTTCCATATAGATTTAGCAATAAACAATGATAAGAAACTCTAGAGATTTATTTAAAATCAATTAGAGCATTTTATACCTAGAGCATACTTCTAAATCAAATGTCAATGCAAAATAACTCTACATTAACAAATCTACAAGAGCACATGGAAACAAATGAGATCAAAGAATGAGTAAAAAGAATTATACCAATGATCAACAATTCATCACACTCCCAAAGGAGGAAAACCTCATGAATGAAACTCCAAAGTCTTTATTGATATTTTTGAAAGTGTACAAGGCACCAGTGCTTCCACAAGCACAATAGTTAGTAACAATATGATACAAATGAGAGCCTATGGCTCTATTATATAGAGAGTTGGGAGCAAATTCCAATGAAAAATGACAATGACAAATGGCATTGGAGCCAATCCCAATGTAGAAGTGATTAAACAATTGGCATGAGGTGAGAATCCCAAAGAGAAATTCAAATTTGTTGAATGGAGTTCCACTGCCAAGTGTAAAAATCGAATTCTAGTAGCTGGACATCATTTTTTTCTTCCCTTATGTGCCAAATTTGAATTTTATGATAGAATGACAAGTGTATATGGGTGGTAACCCATGTGGGGACAATTTCCCACAAAAATCTCCACCAAATATTTTCCCAAATCCTTCCAAATGTGCATTAACTTCATAAATTCGAATTTCCAAGTAAGCAATTTTTTCCTTTAATGCCAGAAATTCGATTTTATTTGAGCAGATGTCGTTTCCTTGATTTTAGGAGTCCACATCACCTTGGGACTTCACTTTAACTCCCCCATAATTTTTCACCTCATTTCCACAACATTTAACATGTGTGGATATTTATTTTTGTCTATTATATAATTTCTGCTTAATTAATTGCCAGTTTTCCCACTAAACTTAGGAAAAGTGGGTTTTGAGGGTTCAAAACACATTTTAACCCCTCAAAGTGTGTCACAGTAGAAAGTGAAGGATGAGATGTGTAAGTTTAATTACTCATACCCCATACAACTTCCCTAGACTACACTTGTTAAAATTCTAATACAATTTTATTTGCAATTTTTGACCTATGGGAAATGTAAAAAAATAAAAATGACTACCTAGACCTAACCAAATTCCACGAAATTTTTTGTTTGATCTAGTATGGTAATATACATCAAATCTAGACACTAAGATGTGTCAGGGGCTTAACTTTCAAACCGTCACCCCGGATTTGGTGTAAAACGTGTGTGAAAAAACCCAGAAAATTATTCACCTTTGAAAAAGAAGGGATAATTAACCAGATAAAAAAAACACTCGAAGGTGTACTCGTTTGCTAATCGAGTCCCAACATCCTATGCCGATTACAGACTCAAAACTCATCATTACTAATATCACTTATTACAATTCCTTGTAGGTTGTGGAATCTGGGTACAAGAAAGATGATGAGAAGATAGAAGTAGATTTAAAAAACTTTGTTTACTGATGATATCTGATAGTACAAGTATTCTCTAGATCATCGTTGGGCATGGAGTCTTCATATAATTATCAAGTGCCACTCCAGTGGTCAACATTTGGCTCCATATGGGGATGCATGCTAGATACAATGTGAGTGTGCAAGAACGTGGAATTTGCATCCACTGACAAAAGACATATATCAGCAGTATCCATTCGAAATATCATCAAATGAAATAAAGTACAAAAGCAAAGAAATGGAAATTTATTCTAAGAGTATAAATGACAATTTATTCATGAAATAAAACTAATTAAACAAAAATGAAAAGGGATTAGGTTAGAATTATGATATAAAAAGATGCCCCATAGCATCATATGTCCTTAATGAAGTTCATGCTGAGAACCTGCTTACTTGCAAGCAGATTCATGGGCTGCTTTTCTAATGTGCCCTGTCCAAGTTTGAATATTTGAGGACTTTGATCAAGCCCAACACTGTGTTGTACATGGCCATCAGATTTGCCAAATCCTTTCCGTGTTTTTCTTTTCTTCTTAATAGATTGTGATGTTGATGTTGAGGTGATCAAGGTAGACCTTTCTGTTCAATTTTGAAGATGCTTTGATGGAAAATTCGAAGTATCCAATACGTCTTTGACTTGCCTTTGTCCATTCTACTTATGCTTTGACATGGGTGATGGATCAATCTCATAAGTATAAACCCGATTTTCCTCAGTTTCCTTGCTATCCAAGTCTCCATCAATTAACCATTTTTGAATGGAGTAAATGACCTCCTCATAATGAGATGAAAATTGCTTCAGTGGATCAAGAGGTTTATGATTTGTTTCTTTGTTCTTTTCCCATTCGTCATTTAACCTAAGTTGGAATTTTTGTACCTGTAATCTTTCCATTTCCTCCAGCCTATTTTGAAAAGTGATCCATTTAGCCTTCATAACAGTTATTTCCTTGGCATGATTTGTTTCCATGGTGTTGATTAATTGCACTTGTTTTTCTTCCATGGCGACCAACCTATTTGAAGAGTGGCCATTTGATTAAAATGATTGATTTCCATGGCCTTTATTGCTTGTGCATGATTACCTCCATGGTCTTAATGAGTTGAACTTGGTAGAGTTGCATATCCTTAATCATTTGAGTCAACCCCTTGATGAGATCCTTATTATTCTCATTTGCTTTTGCTTTGATCTTTTTTTCATCTCCATATTTTTCTTCAAAGGTGTCAATGATTGATTCTAGAGAATCAAAACTGTTAGCAGGTAATTCTATGAACCAATCCATTGCATTTCCATCTAATGAAAAGATGAAAAGTCTCATTTTAACATCCTCATGGTTAATATCATGGCATATCATGGCACCATTTTCTCACACAAAGGTGGAAATTCCTAAGGTGGTTTTTAGTACTGGTGGCATTGTTACCTAGAAAACTAGGCAACTTTCAATAGCCTCAATGGCTTCATCTGGAATGAAATTCAGATAGCCTGAAATGTTAGTAAAATCACAAGGGGCAAACAAATCATTCATGATGTCATGCCCACTTGACCCTGAAAGAGCAACTGGATACCAGAGAGAGGCTCCTATCCAAGATTAGCAAGAAATCTATAAGAAGCAAGCTTCAAGCAGAAATCCTTGCAGAAAATGAAATAAGTGGAGTCGCCACTTGAACAGGTATCTAACTCTAAAAATCCAAAATGAAAAAAAACAAAAAGTTAGTCGTATTCCTCAGGTACAAGAAGACTTGTCCCCGGCAACAACACCAAAAAATGTTGACCCTGCCACCTACACCTACCTACAAGTCAGTGAAAATTGCCTTCAACTCCACAAGGTGTGGTTGGTGGCAGGGAACTCAAAGAAGGAACTGTCACACTAATCCCAACTCTCTCCGTTTGAGCTATCTCCTAGGTTAGCTAAGGGGAGTGGTCCCTATATGAATAGTTAAGTTAAAAGATGTGAGTTTCTAGGAGAGTGTTATAGTGAAAAGGGATTACTTTTAAGGATTTATGAGCAAATATGAAGTTAGCAACTTGAAATAACAATGTCAATCATTAATATAAAAAAAATCATAAAACCATTGCCTTATAAGGAATTTGTTGGCTGATGACTTTGAATTTTGAAATTTTTTTTTCTTGTCTTTGCATTCTGCTTCCTTGAATTGTTGACAAAGTGTGTGGTCAACAATGTCACCGAGTCATCCGTGTCCCATGCACTATCTTGTCATTAGGGAATCCTTTGATACCAAGATCCCAAGTAATCCTGATCGATGTGAAGCACCCCTTTCTCCACCTTCTGTCCAACGAAGTATAAGCTCTAGAAGCCCTTCGCATACTATCAATAAGTAGAGCATCATGATAATGTACAACTATGTCCAAATCCCCATGAAGCTGCCCTACCAAGTAGTCCACTTCATGCACACCAAGAATAATCTCCTAAAGATACAATGCAATCCCTACGGGGACGAAGTCTCTCCTGCATGATCTCCTCTTGATATCCTCCTGTTGACCAACTTGCCTTGTTGATGAAGTCCCCCACGCAATCAACGAGTCACTAAAGCTCAATGGAAGATCTGAGTGATCTCCCCTTGTAGCAGCCACCTCATCCCTAAAGGTCGTTGAGCTGTCAAGTGCTGTGATGCTCGAGTCCCATGCTAGTCTTAGAAGGGTGCCACCATGCTATCGTTGTGCCACTGACTCTAGAAACTGCCCATCGTGTGCACATTATATCCTCCTCCCTTGAAACTTGATGGCAAAATATCGATGAAGGCCAAACTCATCTTGCTCAGGTATCTCTATGATGTCAATATCTATCCATCCATGGCTAATCCCGATCCTGAGCTGCAATTGGAAAAACTTGCCTCGCCATACAATGGAGGCCTCAACGATCCCCCATGTGTCAACCCCAAAGTGAGCTAGATCACCCTCTGTTATGGTCCTGCACGTCACGAAATGGAGTGTCCTGTCAGCCAACTTAATCCCTGGATCCCATAACCCTGCTACGTCGTAGTCCTGATAACTACTGGAATTCATCTACCCCACATCTCTATTGCTTTCTTGTAATCGATATATAAACTCCATACATCATGAATCAATCTAGTGCATACAAAGTTGCCTTGCGCCCGCCATACCACACCGTGGGATCTGTTATCTGATCTCTTGGAAGCGCACCGCGATATTGCCCAAAGACTAAACGCTTGCTCATAAGAATGTTTAACCTTTATATGCTCCTGTGAAACCTCAAAGTGACTCGCCCAAAATGTGTCATGCATCCCCTTAAGTGTGAACTCAAGGGTGGAACATACACTACCTCCGCAGTAAACCATGCACTCCCCAAACTTGTACTTGTCAGCTCGTGCCTTGATCTAGTGCCACCGCTGAGAAGTCTCTCCTCTGGTGCATTGAGTTACATCCAAATATATCAGGTGAGCTCCCCGCACCTTGTTGCTCATGCCCAAAGTGGCAAAGGACAACAACCAAATCTTTTGTGCTGGCAAGCAATGTAGAAGAGGGATAGGTGTGTGAGCCCCCATGGATGCCATCTAATGTCGCTCATCTACGTCCTCATCGATCCTGGGTGAACTACACCCAAAGGTGTCCCTCGTGCCCCCCGTCCATAAGTCTCCTTGTAGGCAACACTCCAAGACCCCGCTGTGCATCACTATACACCCCTGCATACCACTGAGTATCCTTGTACTCCTTGGCATGCCATTGTACCCTACGACCTATCTTTGTACACCACTTGATACCCCGTGCTACTATTTTACCATCCTATACCATCTCGTATCTTGCCTGTGTCATTGTACCTGACACTTCCCGCATGTACTCAATGCAATGTTAGTCGCTCCTCCTACTCCACAACATAACCTATCATGCTACAACAAACAACCATGCATCTCCATGCTCCTTTGCAGGCCACTTCTCATCACTGCATACCCATATACAACATTGGATGCTAGGGTCTAAAATTGGGTCTATATGCATAAGGTTGCATCCCACTGCATAACACTGGACTCTGCAACATTTCTCTATGCACCCCTGGGTACCACTGCTTACTCTCGTACCACCCTGTATCATATGCCATCGCACATGTGCCAATGCATTCACTACTTTGCTAGTAAGCCCTCCTCGATGTGAGCTATATCTCCTCATCTGCCTAGATAGACCTGAGTGACGTAACTCCTCACATGCTAACGTGAATGACATTACTGAGCTTTGTTAGAAAATAAAAAAGGAAGAAAGATTTTCTTGTTCTTGATAATTACTTGTGATGTTCTTGATTTGTTATTACGTTTCTTTATATCTTCTTTCTTTTAGTTCATCAAGCAATTAACAAAGCAATAACACATAAAACAATGGAGACCAGATGTAGGCTCACAACTAGGGAAAAACCCCTCTCTAGGGGAAAACCTAGTTAGTAATTCTTCCTTCAATAGTGTTCTGGAGATATTCCAAGACTCTTGACCTTGACACAAACTTTCCTTTACACCAAGTCAGCCTTCTTCCTCACTTGCAGATGATCCTTCTTGACCTAGCAGCAACGACAACACTTTCTTCAACCCAACAACTTCGACCTTGCCTTAGAGATTTCGATCTTCACTGAAAGACTTCGATCTTCACTTAGAGCCTTCAATCTTGGCCCAATATAGTTTCTTGAGGTGGCAGTGTCACACGGAAACTGGCTAGGGCATCAACACGACAACTGGCTACAACATCATACGACAATTGGCTATGAAATCAACAAGAGAATTTCGATCTTCCAAACTAGGGCACGAGAGAGAGAGATAGTTGCACCAAAGGTTCGATTTTCCCTTTCTCCTTCTCCTAGACCAAACTTGCACTTCCTTCTCCTCCTTCTATTTCGCACTTCTTCCAGCTTTAAGAGAGATCGAACTTGCTGAGAGAGAGAGTGTTTCAAATGGCTTTCGAATGGCTTCATTTATAGCCCTTTGGTGAGGTTGAATAGCCTCCTTCGAGGTTGACTTGATCATCTTAAGGCCGACTTGGTATGGAGACAACATAATTCATATTTGACTCAATACTTAATCGTTTTACATGATTCAAAAGCCCAAGAAGGGTCTCTTTAAACGTACAATGACTCTATTGACTCAGAATAAATCCTAGAAGTCCTCAATGGGGACTTTGACCTAAAACATGGTGACCCAAGCATGAAACCCATGCTTTAATAAGTCACAATAATAATAATAAATATTCTTTTCTTTATTCTTTTGACAAGATGTCTCAAATATATTTAATGAAGACTGAACCTAGTTACATTTTCCAACACTCCCTCTTAACTAGGGAGGTATTCATTATATACAAGGAAGATCTCAACTATATGAACCTTGAAGAACTTTAGGCACTGCAATGCCATGGACTAGATTTCTGATCGGGCAATCTATCCGAGTGGGACTAAGATGGACTCAAGCTTTCAGAGGTACCATCAGGCTTACTTGCTAACCATCAACCGAAAGATCAAGGTGTGTATCCAAAAACAAAGCTCTATAATCAACACCACCTTTTTCAACTTCAGGACCTAGACATCAACACAAAGTGATAGCCAGATGTCCTCCTAGGCAATGCTTCACTCATAAAGCCTCTTCTTGATCTAGCAGATCACGGACAACAAATCTCTCCTAATCAACCTAATCGGTAACTAGCATGCTATCAAAAACTTCAAGAGGTTCATTTGTACAAACACAACCCCAATCAATAATATGCTTTCACATGTACATAATCAAATACAAACCTTTGGGGTCTTCCAGACAACTTGATGTTGCTTCTCAACTTTTCATAGTAGGACTATCAACTGAATTTCTGATAGAAGATTCCTCAATCATACACTTTCCTTGCCTACTTCTCATGCAACAACATATCCTCCGAAATTCATTTTTCAATCAAAACCAAGCTATGCCCTCCCTCTCAATCAGGGAGCATCTCTTTATCTAGACTCCCTCTTAACTCAGGGAGATCAGCTTCTTCTTTTTGTCATCGGAGAATCTTTCGTGGCTTCCAACCATTTCATCAAAGTTATCATTATCCCCATCATGTATATCAATGAACATCTTCACCATATTGAAGATTGTGTACGTGCACAACTTAGAGAGCAAGTACAACCAAATCTATAGAAGCATGAAGTTAACCTTATCAGAATTACGGAAGCATTTCAACCTTACATATATCAAATACCCAAACTTAAACAAGAGACACATATTCTTCAAGTCATAAACCCTATACTACTTCATTTTATTCCATCTAGGGTTTCAATGTTTCTTTCAAAGGTAACCTCCTGCAACATAAAGCAAACTCTAGAAACAATTCAAACAAATATAGATCTACAAGGCATCTAACAACTTTCAGAATTCATATGTTAGACTTTCCACTAGGGATTCATACAAATCCTAGATTTCATACAAAAGAATCAATCAAAACCAATCACAACTTAGTTATCAACATTACCAACTTAGACTAGGGTTAGTTGCGAACCCTAGATTTTCAATCAACCTTCAATCAAAACTAAAACTCAAATTTCAACAAACTTACACAAATCTCAAATTATCACATTGTCATCATACATCAGAGATTTTTATTTCTACTGAGGCTCAAATCCAAAACCCTAGAATTTCACAAATATTATCATTCTAGAAAGGCAAATTTTGACTAGGGCTTAGTGCCAAACCCTAGGATTCATGACCACTGACAAATAGGTTAACTCATACATCTAGGACTTCATCATCATGCATAGGCATTTCATATCATGTGCTAGTCAAACCCAACTTTTCAAAGATCAATAAGAGTTAGACATACAACAAACTTGATTAGACTAGGGTTTGATTAGACAAACACACACATACCAAGGAAATCATTTCTAAGACATTATAAGGGTCTTGCTTACATATTCCACCAAACCCTAATGAGTTAGGGTTTCAATATAGGAACATAGCAAACCCTAAATCATCAATACTTCAAAGGTACAAGATTTTAGTAATTACAATTCACCCCAACAAGTTAGGGTTTCCATATTCATACCAAAACCCCAAACAACAAAAGACTTCAAATAAGATTTCTCAATAACCCTACGCAGTTTTAGGGTTTCAGATATTAACATTAACATACCCTTAGGTTAGGGTTTTCGAGGGAAACTTTCTAGGGTTATACAATTAGTTAAGAATATGAGGGGGTAAATTTATCAAGTGATGAATCACCCAAAACAAGAATCAGTATGATTCAATATAGCTAGACACAACAATGTTAGTAATAGATTGTCAAATGAATAACCATTTAAAGAAAATCAATGTTTTGTAGTTTAAGGCATACCTTTGTTTCTTGACAAACCTTGTCTTGGGAGATTCTCGTCCATACTCCTCGAGGATATAGTAGATGTTTTCCTAATCAAGACAATAGAGGGAGAAGGATGATTATTATTTAATATAATCAAAACTTAACTAAGTACATGAAACCAAAAACTGAAAGAAAATGAGATACTTATCTTTGGGAGATGTTGGGGGCTCCCTCCAAAGCTTAAGGGATACCTATAATCTTATAAAAACAGAAAGAATGTCTTTTCCGAAAACATGTTAAAAATCTATAAATTCTAAAACATAAAAAATACAAAATAAGATATCTAAGGCTACAAGCAAAGGACTTAGTAGTGTAAGTCCCTTATGTCAAATTCTTTGGGTTTGGCTTTCTTTAGGTCTTCTTCTTCAACAACCTTGGCTTGTTCTCTTTCACTCTTCTTGTTTCTTGGATTGTCGGGACAGTCACTACTATAGTGACCCTTCTTATGACATTAACAACATTCTACTTTGGGCATGTCTACTTTCTTCCTCGATCCTTTCGATTTCTTTCCTTTGTATTGAGTAGTGTAGGCATTTGATACTCCTTCAAGATTGATAACTAGAGAGATCCTCAATTCTTCTTGACTGCAGGCAGTCCATAGTTCTTCAAAAGTGGGAGCTTCCTTCCAACTATTAAGTCCTTCAGCAAATGCACCCCAAGTAGGTGGCAGTCTTAATAGAGCATCGATCACGAGTTCTTTATCTGGAACAATTCATCAATGGCCAAAAGATCATCTCTGATTCTTGCTATATTCACAAAGAAGGAGGCCACTGTATCTTCGTTAGTCAATTTTGTGGTCCTTAGTTCATTCTTCAAGCTTGCCACTTGACCAATGTTCCTAATAGTGAATAACTTTGACAAGGCTTCATACATTTCCTGAGCATGATTGATGTTGGCTATAAATGGGACAAGGTTGCCCTTTATTCCTTCTACCATTAAAGTCATGGCCATCGATTCTTATTCTCAGAACTTTATTTTGTCAGCATAACTAGAGTCATCTGTAGGCTTATTTACTTTTCCTTTGACCAAGTCAAGTACTTTGTTCTTTTCAAGGATGAGATCAATCTTCTTCTTTGAAGATCTATAATTTGAGGCTCCTTCAAGTTTGTTCTCTCCCTTGATTGTGTTAGACATCTTCCTTGAATATAATAGACTCCTTCCTTGAGATAATCCTTTTGAATGGGTCCTTGATCAAGTGCTTGATACTGCCTTTTTCTTCTTTCTTCACCAAAACTCTGATACCATGTTAGAAAATTAGAAAGGCAAAAATTTTTTTTTTATTCTTGATAATTACTTGTGATATTCTTGATTTGTTATTACGTTTCTTTATATATTCTTTCTTTTAGTTCATCAAGCAATTACCAAAGCAATAACACATAAAGCAATGGACACCAGATGTAGGCTCACAACCAGGGAAAAACCCCTCTCTACGGGAAAACCCAGTCAGTAATTCTTCCTTCAATAGCTTTTTGGAGATATTCCAAGACTCTTAACCTTGACACAAACTTTCCTCCACACCAAGTCAACCTTCTTCCTCACTTGCAGATGATCCTTCTTGACCTAACAACAACAACAACAACAACAACACTTTCTTCGACCCAACAACTTCAACCTTGCCTTAGAGACTTCGATCTTCATTGAAAGACTTTGATCTTCCCTCAGAACCTTGGATCTTGGCCCAATACAGTTTCTTGAGGTGGCAACATCACACAACAACTGGCTACGGCATCAACACAACAACTGGCTACGCTAAGTTGCATGAAACGTCGAAACGTTTCGGAGTTTCTGAAATGGGTACGTTTAGAAACGTCACCTCCCAAAAATGGAAACGTCAATCGAAACGTTAGCCAAAACATCATATATATATATATAAGTAAATAACACATTATTTTGCAAGAAAAATGGAATAAGATCCATAGATGACAATTTAAAGGGAAAAACAAGTCTATATTAACTCTAATAGATGATTACATGATAGTAGAGTTTCAGCCAAGTTTTGGAGTTTCAGGTACCGGTATGGCTCGAAATGTCGGGTACGGGTACGGCCCGAAATGCCGGGTACGGCTAGAAAATCGAATTCTTGATCTCTCTTGGTGTGTCTCACATTGACCCTCAAGCCTCCTCTTATACTTTTCCTGTTGACGATTCAAAATCCGAGATTAAATCCCTAATCAACAACTAAGATTAGAACTGGCTTGATCCTTGTCACTTAGAACTTTCTCACCCATTTTATATTAATATCCATTAATATTTTTATTTTCCTAAGTTTAGACTTAGGGACCCGCTAAAAATATTAATTATTTTAATATATCTTCATCCGGGTGGAATTTCTCCAAACGATTTCTGGGTCTTGGAGATATCATGTGCCTTAGCCTCTCCACCAAATTTCATTGCTAGAGCACATCTGATGCTACCAAAATCCAGCACTCCCTCTTAACGAGGAATGTGCTCTAGCAATGCTTCACCATAGAAGCATCACGCTGATCCTTTGCATCGGTCCTCTGCATTGATGCTTGGCCTGCTACCCCACATCCAAACGCACTGCTGCTTCTTGTTCTGCTGCCCATGACACTGCCACTGCCACTGCTACATCTGTATTCCAACTCCCTCTCAACATGTTGCATCACGTTGACAATAGCACTACCACTACTAACTGCTGCACTACAAATCAGTTACCGAGAAGTAAGTAATCGACTTCACCCAAACATTGACATCTTGGTTAGTCTAGAAGCCTCGTGATGCTGAAGCTACCTCTGCTGCTATCCTGTGCTCCCTCTGCTACCACTCCACTGTTGCAAACACCTTTGTGCCTCTCACACTACTGCAACCTCTACTGCACTGCTATAGACTTCTGCACTCTAGCCCTGCCTTGTTGCTCCACCACACTTTATTCCACCTGACACCTGTCATCATGCTACTATCATTAAGGGCTCCCGTAGGCGTATTTGATCCAAGAGTTTGGGCACCTCAAGGATCTTGCCCCATTTCTGTAGTCCTCTCGGCTACATCTCTATATCTCCCCACCTCTTCTCTAGAGGCGCATGAGCACTCATGGCATAATCGTCATAGGTCTCAACATCCTTCTCTGCCTTTGCTGGAGCAGCGTTTGAGTTGGAAGCTTCTCCCTTGCCTTTCTTCCTGGGGCATTGAGAGGCATAATGTCCCAACTCCCCACAGTTGAAGCACTTGACCTTGGAGATATCTTTCTTCTTCCTCTTCTGAACCCCTTGCTGTCTCGCAGATGCTAGCGCTACATCCTCCTCCTCTTTCTTGATTCGAACTCCCTTATCACTACTCCCCGCCTTAGTCAACCTCTTGATCTCTTCCTGTCGAAGCGCTGCCCACATCTCCTCCCAACTGGGGAGAGTTGCTTTGCCCAAAATGCTTTGGACAAATGTCTCACAGTCCTTGGAGATTGCATTCAGAGCAGTCCTGACCATAAACTCTGGATCTAGTGTAGACCCCACGGAAGTAAGCTGGTCACGAATTCCTTGCAGCATGAGAAGGAACAAACCTATCTCCTCTTCTTTTTGCATCTGATATGACCTCAACTGATTCTCTAATAGCATCTTCTTCTGCACATAAGAGCCCTGGTATAAGGTGGTCAACGTCTGCCACATCTCCCTTGTTGTGTTCTTCTTAGCAATATGTGGTATGACATGATCCTTAACCCCGTCTAGAATCATGCATTTCGCTTTAGCCTCGGCCTCCTCATACTTCTCATTTGCATTTGGGTCAACTGGGACAACTACGGTTTTTAAGGCATAGTCCTTGATGCGATGTTTATCTAGGATTGTGAGGATTTTGGCCTTCCAGATGACAAAATTGGAAGCCCTGTCCAATCTGTCCTGACCCCTCAATTCATTCACTTGCATCTTTGCTCCACTTCTCTAGACTCCCTATGAGTCCTGATTTCCATCTCGGATATCCTCTGGCCAACTGTCGAATCACTCCTCTCCAATCCTCCTTTGCCATTGCAACCCGAATTTAGATTTCTTGGCTAGAAATCTGTTGAGGTAGTGCTTCCCTCTACCTTGGTTCAGCCTCCTTAGACACTGTTCTGCATTCACAGAAACAACGTCACACCAGCTCCACAAATCAAAATCTACTCAACTCCCTTAGTCCCGACAACTGAAGAATCTAAGGCCTTTTGGCTCTGCGCAATCACAATGAGAGTTGGATCAGCTCCTCCTGGCCACTGCATTAATCCTTCCTGGTTGAGAAAGATGACTTGGGACTTCATAGGTCTGATCTGGCCCCCCTCTGCCTCTGTACTGGCCTGGATAGCTGACGTAGCTACTGCATGGGCTCCTCCTAGCTACTGCGTCACCTTCACCTGCCTCAGTGCTGACGTTGGCACTGCATGAGCCTCTGCGTCACCTTCTCTGCAATGCGTCCCTCCTCCTTTTGCGTCTCTGGCTCTGGAACAACACGGTCTCTCGGGACGTTGTCTCTTAGGACAATTGCTTCTCTGCTGCAAATTCTCAAATTTTCTTGGCTAGTGTCTTCAGTCGCCTCTGATCTGCAATTTGTAATGATCCACATATAAATAAAATACGAGTATTAGCATACATACGAGACCTCCATACGATAGCTACGTGTGCATGGATCCGCATGTATCGCACTATATATAAACTAGTTACTACAGGAGAAGATATAAATTAAGGTAATGAATTAATACCCCACTAGAGTATCATATATATGATGAATCCTTAAAACCAACAGAAAATGTCAATTTCAATTTACAAATTAAAATTCATAAATTAATAATATAAATCAATTATAATTATAAATTACAATAAATTTAATTAACTCATTAAATAATAAATAAACTTTATTAAATCAAAATTTCGTATCCAAATAAAATCAACAAAATCAAATGAGATTTGATTTCATAAAAGTTACATGAAACCAAAATATTGACACGGAGATGAGAGGAAGGCGGTGGATGAGGAAATAAAAGAAGGAAATCTTGAAAGTGGGAGAAAAACCATTTTTATGGAGGGAGCAGAGATGAGAACAATTTAGGAATACGGTGGTATAGCTAGGAAGGGAACTTGAGTCTTGATTATACTGGAGTTTTTGGGCACGGGGGAATCACATTGCTTCAATTGGAAAGCTTTATGAGGCTGAGTACCTAGGTTGTACCCAGTCCAGCAGGGAGGTTTTGGCCGTTTTGGTAACATAGTCGGACAAGAATTGCAGTAGTGGACAAATTTGCAGCAGAGTAGGCACGTTGGTATTCATCAGATTAATATTTCAATTCATTAGGTTAATCTTTCAAATTTAGTATTCAAATTTCATGTTCTGGTATTTAAAAATAATTTGAAATCAAGGTTCTTACACAATTCCTCAGATACCATGTGAAAATTCCTCAATCTAACACGTTAGAAGCCCCTATTGCATCTTCTGGTTTACTATCTCCTACTTGTTCTTTACATTAACAAGTTTATAATGCATAAACATCGAAGTAAACAAAAATGTAGCCTTCATAGATATACAGATCATGCACTTAAATAAACTGAGACAATCACACAAGGGACACCATTATTTTTGGACAATCGTCCCTGGAAAAACCCAATGCAGGAAAACCAGTGCAACAGATATGAGAGTTTTATTATTAAGCAGATTTCCTGAATACAACTAGGGTGCCAGAAATGGCTCACCCAACAAAGAATATCATAGGCAATAGTACTTCTATCTGGAGATAGATATTCTGACAAATCAACAACTAGATTATCATCCCCACAGTGACTTCGACTGTTCCTTGTGCTGGACAGCGAAAGCTGCTCCAAGCACTGCTCTGGAACTATGTCACCCTTCAGGAACTTCATCTCCCTCTCCCGACTGATTTGCTCTCAGTTTACTGTTCCTTGTGCTGGACAGCGAAAGCTGCTCCAAGCACTGCTCTGGAACTATGTCACCCTTCAGGAACTTCATCTCCCTCTCCCGACTGATTTGCTCTCAGTTTGCCCCACAAAATCTTCCCAGCATTGCCTCTGAAGCCCTCTGCGTCCTCTGCGTCAACCTGTACGGCTTCTGTACGGCTTCTGCGTCAGCATCTACGACCCTCTGCGTCCTCTGCGCTACCTTCTTCGGCCTCTGCATCAACCCTTCAAGGGCCTGCACTGTCCCTCCTGGCACTTCATTGCCTCTCCGTTATGTCCCTTCCTGTAACTAATCACTAACTCGATTTCCTTAGCAAACCTTGCCCCAGAAAATCGAATTCTTGATTTTTCTTGGTGTGTCTCCAACTGACCCCAAGCCTCCTATTATACTTTTCCTGTTGACGATTCAACGACTAAGATTAGAACTGACTTGATCCTCGTCACTTAGAACTTTCTCACCCATTTTATATTAATACACTAATATTTTTATTTTCCTAAGTTTAGACCTAGGGACCCATTAAAAATATTAATTATTTTAATATCTCTTTATCCAGGTGGAATTTCTCGAAACGATTTCTGGGTCTTGGAGATCTTATGTGCCTTAGCCTCTCCACCAAATTTCATGGCTAGAGAACATCTGATGCTACCAAAAGTCAACACTCCCTCTTAGCGAGGAATGTGCTCTAACAATGCTTCACCATAGAAGAATCACACTTATCCTCTGCATCGGTCCTCTGTGCTGATGCTTCGCCTGTTGCCCCACATCCATTGCACTGTTGCTTCCTGTACTGCTGCCCATGACACTGCCACTGCCACTACTACATCTGTACTACAACTCATAGTTGCGGGGGAGCGCCCCCCCCCTTCGAACCCGCTCCCGAAGCGCGCTCCGGGCGGGAGCGGCTTGGGAGCGTGCTCCCGAAATCGCTCCCGGACGAGAGCGATTTTCGGGAGCGCGCTCCCTTCCAAAAAAATTTCGCTCCCTGCCGTTTTTGGGAGCGACCTAGGGAGCGGTCGCTCCGTCGCTCCCGGAGCGCTTTTTAAAGCTCGGGAGCGATCGGGGAGCGATCGCTCCCGATCGCTCCCGAGCTTTAAAAAATCGCTCCGGGAGTGATTTTGAGCTGGCCGGGAGCGGGTCGGTGGAAAAAAATTCCGCGGACCCGAAAAAAACTAAAATTTTTTAATTTTTTTTTTGTTTTAAAAGGCCCTTTGGGCATAAAATCATTTCATTGTGAATGTTTGAAGAAGTTGAGGAGCTTGAAGAGCAGGAGTTTGGAGCAAGGAGCAATTGCTGAAGAGCGAGGAGCGAGGAGCAAGCCTGCAGAGGTAAGTAACTTAACAATTTAGCTAATCTAGCTAGTTTAATTTAGTTAGGTAGTAATTTAGGGAATTTAACTTAGTTTATTGAGTATTAAAATGATGAATTGCAATTAAATTAATAAATTAAGTTAATAATGCCAATAAATGAAATTAATTTGCAGATTGTCCCTACAAACATCAAACACCATGGACCTCACCATATTTCTGGGCATTTTCCTCTTCCTGGTCCCTTTTATGGTTATTATGGGGGTGGAGGGTAGGAAACGGAGGGGGCCAAACTGAAGAGGGGGATGAAGAAGCTGGACAAAGTCAAATGGGTGAAAACCCGGTGAGGAGGAGCTGGAGGAGGGTGAACAGGACACTCAAAAGACTAAACAAGACCAAACCCCATTGTGGAAATATGTTCACAGGGCTGAAACAGGGAGAGCGGGTGGAACCACTAAATTTCATTGCCCCATTGCAACACATTTACACAGGTTCATACACCCATGCTAGAAGACACCTCTGCGGGAAAAGGCCATGGGATGGAGAGAAACAAATAGGAATCAAAACTTGTGCAGCGGTGTCAGCAGCGGATAGAGCCAAATACATAAGGGAGGAGGAGGAAGCCCAATACCAATCAAAAAAATCAAGGGGTTTCTTTGAACCAAGCTCACAATCACAAAGAACTCCTTAGCATCCTCCCAAGGCAGTGGATATGGAGGCTCAGGGTCATCATCTTTAAGGCGTAGAACCATATCAGATTTCCTTGATGAGGGGTGTAGGAATGATGTGGATTCAAAGGTTTACAGGTTACTCTATGCATGTGGGATACCATTCAACGTTCTTCGCTCACCTTATTGGCACGAAATGGTTTTGGCCATAAATGATGCCCCTAAAGGATACAAGAGCCCTGGGTATGACAAGGCAAGAA